>JABEEJ010000181.1:0-47274 GCA_013363135.1 Fusarium brevicatenulatum
TATTATTTTTACTAAGATGCTGAGATCTATCTAACCGAGTGGCAGAAGTCGATGGCATCATCAATCAATCATGCTTATTAGCGTTCCAAATTAAAGTTTATGGCCCGTGTCGAGTTTCAAGTTTTCCACCTGGACCTGGTTGCATCCCACCTCACCTCACTTATTTACCTATGTACTACGTATATTACAAGCCTACCTTAGTTGGGAGGGACGGACATGTTCCCCACAACCCGAAAGCATACGCAATTGGACGAGGAAATAATAAAGCCCATTATCAGTGACAAGAAATTGATCAAGACTACGGATACCTAAACTACCTACTACCTTATGCATAAGGTAGTTCATATGATACACCGCAGTTTTCCTCCTTTCATAGGTAGCTTGAGCTCGCACCTGGCCCAAGAGGGAAGTTATCCTCGTGTATCCTGCGTCACACTTTGAATACTCCCCCTCTCAGCGCCAGACGCGTTGCATAATTGGCATGTCCTTGTGGAAAGGAAGAATGGAAAAGGCAGTGGTTGGGTTGGGGGGAATCAGTAAATTAGTGGCTTCTTGGTTTAATCACTTCGCCATGGCTTGACGGGCCATTCGGTGTTTAATACCTACTTTGTGCTATTTGCTATCATTTCCCCATTCCACTTGTAGATTGGGTAACCTTCTTTACCTTACTACATTCTACCTCACCTTATCTCCCGCCGCTTCTTGAACGGTCTCACCACGGCCGCCTGAGACGTTCAGTTACATCTGTGTGTCGCAATATTATTAGCGATCTCTCCCTTTCCTCCTGAGCTCAACCCACTCATTCACCTGCCCAGCGCCGAGTCCAGCTCTGCCAAGGCCAAGTCAAGTCTAATCAAATCACATCAAATCAAAGTACCTCATCCATCGCCTCGCCAAATTTAGTAATGCGGTCTGGTCTACAACTGGCGCCGCTGTCGTTGTCGTCATAACTTCACTATCATCCTCAGTTCGCACGCATTGTCGCATCTATATCTCTCCTCTCCGATTCGTGCCGCCACAGACTATGGCAATCATGATCACCGCACCACAGCGGCGTCTACTCGTCCTTCTATCGACATTCTTCTTCGTATTTAGCATTTTTTATTGCTGTTCGCGTCTCGCAGCATTAACAGTTGGGCCCGTAGAGGTCGAGGACGAAGTCTTGCGTCCACAAGTCGAACTTCTCAGAGCCGATAACCCCATGTCTTATGGCATGTATAACAGACCGCGCTACGATGGCATCGACCTCATCAGGAATCTACCCAGCGAATACGTCCCTACAGCAAAGAATGGAAGGAGGTTGGTCGTGGTTGGCGATATCCACGGCATGCTTGACCCCTTCGAGAAACTACTCAAGAAGATCGAATTCAACCCCAAGACAGACCACGTTGTCGCAGTGGGCGATATGATTAACAAAGGCCCCAAGTCTCCCGAGGTAGTTGCTCGTCTTATGGAACTCAAAGCCAGCGCGGTCCGCGGCAACCACGAAGATCGCGTCATTCTTGCATGGCGCGGCCTCAGCTCTCAACAGGGCGTCGCCGCCTACCTCGATACCAAAGATGCCGCCAAGCACAGGGGCGAAGAGGCGGACTTGAAGACTGCTCGCAGTCTTTCCGAGGCGCAAATGACGTGGCTGAAAAACCTACCGGTCATCATATCTGCCGAATCCATGGCCCTCTACTTTGTGCACGCCGGCCTCGTCCCAGGCGTCCCGCTCCCTCAACAAGACGCCTGGGCTGTCATGAACATGCGCACCTTACGGTTTCCGCGCGAAGAATTCCGTAAGAAGGAAATTGAAAAGAAACGAAAGCAGGCCGAGAAACAGCGACAAAAGGAGCTAGCAAAAGCACAGGAGGACGCGCAGGCAAAGTTTCAGCAGCGCAGTTTTGTTCCGGGAGAGGAGGATACCGACTCGCATGCCCACGCTGCCCGCGCTGAGCCCGCTCCAGCCGATTCCGCAGGTGCCGTACTGTCGACCGATGAAGCCGCCGCCGAACGCACAAACCCTGATCGCGATGTATGGATTCCCATAGATGGCCACGAAGGTGAACGATGGACCCACCTATGGAATAGCGAGCAAAGGAAATTACGAGGACCCGACCGCCGTTCTGTCATCTACGGCCACGATGCCAAGATGGGCTATCAGGAGGACTCATACACCTTCGGCCTCGACTCTGGCTGCGTCAAGGGTAATGCTCTAACTGGCCTGGTTATCCAGGCCAAGGACGAAGGCGGCTGGAAACACTCAACTCATCAGGTCATGTGCAAAAAGGGATGGTGGTAAGGTCCTCACAATTTCGACGATACGATATCATGCTGTACAATGATGGTTTTAAGTCAATACTCGGGCAAGCGGTTTCACGCGTTTCAGTTAGATGGCGTTATGGGTCATGATAATGACGATGATGGGTCATTTCTTGTCAAGATATGTAGACGGGAGTTCTCACGTAAACTAAAAAATAACGGTTCACGACGTTTGAGGGATGACGATTCTGCTAGTTTTCTTTGGGCTCATATCCTCGATTTTCGTCATGTAGCCGCTATCTGTTTCAATGGGCACCTCACTCACGAGGCAAATTACAGCCAATGACTTCGCCTGGGGCTGAGGAATACTAGATGGATATGAACTATAGAAGATGTGTGGTATAAGCAACAACAACTCCCCAGCAAAGATCGTGAACAAATTATAGTTGGTTGTTCGCAGTCAGCTTCAGTGCTTTCTGCATTCCCACGTTAACACTGTCCCATTTAACTTTTTAAACATTGTCTCTTAAATCATCAACCATGCAAGAGATTTAGGCGAGCTTCTCCTTGAGGATGCTCTTGAGGGTAACAGCATCAGCAGCGAACTTGCTGATACCCTCTCGGAGCTTCTCAACGGCCATCTGGTCCTCGTTGAAGTCAAAGCGGAAGAGAGCCTCATCATTGATGTAAGACTTCTTCTCGATGTCTAGAGAAGCAGCCTGGGAAGCATCAAGCTTCTTGGGAACGGGCTCATTCGAGTTCAGGAGG
The DNA here is from genome assembly GCA_013363135.1 of Fusarium brevicatenulatum. Taxonomy (NCBI): domain Eukaryota; kingdom Fungi; phylum Ascomycota; class Sordariomycetes; order Hypocreales; family Nectriaceae; genus Fusarium; species Fusarium brevicatenulatum. The sequence continues at coordinate 3,013 of JABEEJ010000181.1, forward strand.
TCCTCAAGCAGGTTAGGCTGTAGAAAATATTAGCGTCCTTGGTTCCTATTAACAACACAGATTTGATGTGACATACAGAGATGGTCAAGTAGTCGCAGCCAGCAAGCTCAGTGATCTCGCCAGTGTTTCGGAAAGAGGCGCCCATGACGATAGTGTTGTAACCGTACTTCTTGTAGTAGTTGAAGATGGTCTTGACGGACTGGACACCAGGGTCCTCCTCCTTGGAGTATTCCTTCTTAGTAGAAGCCTTGAACCAGTCAAGAATGCGGCCGACGAAGGGAGAGATGAGGTAGGCACCGGCCTCGGCAGCACCAATAGCTTGGACCAGAGAGAACATGAGGGTGAGGTTGGTGTTGATGCCGTGGTCGCGCTGGAGAATCTCAGCAGCCTTGATGCCCTCCCAAGTGGCGGCGATCTTGATCAGAATGCGATCCTTGGAAATACCCTGTTCACCGTAAAGCTTTAAACTTACGTTAGCACTTCGTTCTAGAGTGGTAACCTGACGCTATGGTGGCTTACCTCAATGAGGTGAAGGGCCTTGTTGACGGAAGCCTGGGTGTCGAAAGAGTATCGGGCATCGACCTCAGTTGAGACCTTGCCGGGAATGATCTTGAGGATCTCCTTGCCAAACTCGACAAGAAGACGGTCGAGAGCATCATCGACCTGCTGGTCGATAGGGCCACCCTTCTGCTTAGCGTAGTCAATGGCGACATCGATCAACTTGGCGTACTCGGCCTTCTTGGAGGCAGCGAGAATGAGAGAAGGGTTGGTGGTGGCATCCTGAGGCTTGTACTTGCCAATGGCTGTTGAGATGTCAGCTGCTGTTCATTCTCACATATCATGCCATGTCACATCATGGCGATCATGACTCCTTTTGTCATATGGGCGAAGTTGAAACTCTTGGCTAGGATAGCAGGAGTCGTGGGCTCGGGGCGCATAACGATAGGGGTGTATACTAACAGACAAAGTCGCCTAAGAGTGAGAAGTTAGTAAAGTACTTGATCGAGTCCATGAGGTGCGGTAATTACCAGAGTCAGACACAACAGTCTATCGAGGTGGAAACAAACAAATGGTCAGCCATCAATTTCTCATGAGAGGCATAGATACGGAAGGGCGAAAACAACATCTGGTCCCGAGGAAGACCAAGAACGAGGAATTGGCGAGCCCAATTGATCAGAGGTGTTGTTTATCAAGCTCAAACATGAAGCCATGCTCGCTCTTGTTCGCGCTCACAAACGAGTTGGAGGGGTAATGAATGGTGGGGTGACATACAGTGCCGGTGGCCTTGAGCTGTTCGAGAGAGGAAGACATGATGGATGGTATTGATTCGTATCGCGAGTAGTTTCGTTGAAAAGATGAGAAAGTGAGATGGAAAGAAAAGAAGAGGAGAGAGGAAGAATGGGAGAAGAGGAAGGCGAGGGTGCAACAAGAAAAAAGATTGGGGATTCCACCGAAAGTCGGGAAGGGACCTGACGTACACACGACGACTGGCGCTTTCTTTTCTGTTCGTCTTCGCCCCTCACCCTCAACTCGGACTCTCTGACTTCACCCCTCTGTATGTTTGAGCCCATAGCTACATACGTCGACTGCCCCACTACCTAATAAGGTACCTATCTTAGGTAGTATGTCATAAGGATTGGATCGTGCTTGGGTAGGTCGGTACCTTGACCGGGGCTCTCACCTCAACTGCTAGGTAGACCTACAGATTCTCATTTACAGCCGCGCCAGCCAGGAACGATGGGAACTCTATGCAATCTAAATAAGAATGCTGTGTACTCTGTGGTGCTGACTTTGCCTTTCCTGTATCTCGTAACGACATTACTCATCAACAATGGATATCTACTTTGGCTACGAACCTATGGGTATCAGTCATCCTATGTAAAATTCCTCGTCACTGGTAGGTATTTCAGATACCTACCTACATAGGTATGTACTGACAATATCGGCAAAGCGACGTATCCTTCGCTTGTCTTGGTAATCGCTACCGCCGCTCACCCCCAACGTTTCTACTCTCACCTCACTCCAAGCGGACAAGGCGGGCAATCAGACCCCCACCCGCCTGGAGCTCAGTTGCTCCAATGGCCCGTCGAGACCTCGCCGAGTCCACCGAGACCCTCAATGATGTCGGTAGCATCCATACCTTATGGACACAGAATGCCGTGGAGAAGTACATACTGCGCAGTGGGAACGAAGGTAAGGAAGTTGAGCAGCGGGCCTAATACGCTGGTTTGCAAGTTCTACTACATAGTTACCTACTTATTTAGCCGCTTACTTTTGCCTGCAACTGGGCCGTACCATTTTCAGTATCAGTGTTTTTGGACATTATCCGCTGTTGTGTCTGGTCACTCTGAACACCATGTCACCGAAAATCGCGCCCTCAGATCATTGTTGCGGCATATCAGTTGCATCCATTACATACATTGTATTAGATGCTTCCATTTCAATAGCACCCATTAAATCACTCTTCGCAGCACGTGGAGGTGGTGGGTAAAAGGCTGCATGTGCTCGGCGGGGAGAATCCCGATGTTACCGGAACTCTCGTGTGAGTGAGCACTTCGGAAGACAGTAAACCGATAAACATGGCGTTTCAGTAAACATCAATCACGCCTGGGCCCATAATTCTGATTGCGACTTCTGCTCAAGTCCGCGCGAATAACAAGCGCAGTACTTCAACAAAATCGATCCAACTCTGGCACTACAAATATTGACATTAGCTATGGAGTATCCGTAGATTGGCTGATATTGCTCAGCATGCTTATTTAGACATGAGCTAAACCCAATATTGTTTAGCGTCGAATTCACTCATCACTCATCACGCAGCAAGTGCTTGTGTTGATGTTATTCACCTGTCGGAAACCCCAAATTTCCTAGAAGCTGCCATTCATGAAGCATCCAGTAAAGACTTTTGTTTATGTTGCTTGTAACTAGTACATAGATAGTGACTGCAAGCCCCATGACTACCCCAGGACACCATTCTCTTCCCTATTTTTCTTGCTTGAAGCTTCGTCTGTCAAATCCATTTGTAACATATTTGTAACCAAGAGCTTTGCTCCATAATCATCACCAGCGGCAACCTTGAAGCCGGGGGCTGCTTAGTCTTCGGTGATATCTCCATACTCCCACATACCCAGGCGCTGGTCCTTTGCCTGGCTCTCAACCTCCTTAAGATACTTGAGGGTAGACTCAAACGCCTTACTACGTTCCCAAGCCTTGAGCTTCTTAGGAACCATGCCGTACCCACCAGCAACAACTTCCTTGTTGATAGAGTCATTGGGTCCGGGAAGTTCTCCTGAGGATCCTGTGTCATACAATGTGATATAGCTCAGGTTCTCCTTGTTGTCAACAAAGTCGAAGTTGGCAACAAGTCGCTTGTTCTCAGTGAGTTCGTAGATGAAATCGATAGCATCTTGGAAATAGTCGGCACCGGTAGGAAGTTGCACAAATGTCAGAGAGGCATCAACGGCCTGAGCCTTCAACTTCTGCGCACCGAATTTGGGTTGATCCAGTCCTCGTAAATTAGACCAGGGAACCTTCTCACTGTTGCCGTAATCGATATAAACAACTTCAGACTTCTTGGCACTGCGATCATTGGCCCTCACGCGGGCTCGGTACCACTGACCATCAGCAGAGAACTTGGCTGAGACGTACTCTCCGGTCTTTGGAGCATCCTTGAGAGGGTTGTTGTTTTTGGAATCAAGGTGGAATCTTCGGAATTCGCTCATCAAGCTCTCAAGAGCGGCTGTTCCCTTGCCAATCTCTTGGATCTTGAGTTTACCGTTCGCGTCAACATTAGTGATGATGACATCGCGGTAGTCGGTGGGCTTCTTGTCGATAGAGACTTCGGTTTCAGGGGCAACTTCGGCATTGTTCTCTTCCTCGTACTCCTCGTCCTGTGAGGGATCCCAATCCTGCCATAAGTTCTTCCGAGCCTCCTTGGCTTTCTTCTCGGCGGTAAATAGCTCAGCAGCGTTACCAGACTTTTCCGCAGAATAAGCGTGAACAGATGCGAGACCTTCTTCGACCAAGACCTTGGCGAAGTTTTCTCGGTTGATATAAAGGTCACCAATGAACCCACCAACCTTGTCCATGTCATGGATATCTACCTCACAGTCGCGCTGGTTACATCGACGATTGGCAAGATCGAGGGACTCCTTGCCGAAAGGCTCACCACCTTCGCCATCGGCCCTGGGAGCTCGAGGGGCGCGGATTCCACCCAGAACCATTGTGAGTTTTACATTCTCTCGTGGAATCAAGATAGTGAACCTAGAACCAGCTTTGCAGAAGTCAACAATAGCAGGTACCTTCTTTTGTCGTTGTAGGGTAGCCAGCATGATTTTGGCCTTCTGTGTGTTCTCGGAGAGGTCGGTGTACTGCTTTGCCTTCTGAGGCTTGCCTGACCACATACCCTTCTTCTCCGCTTTAGCCTTCTCTTGGGCAGCGAGAAGGTCATCATAATTAGGGGCTCGGTCAGTGTCATCCTTTCGATGTCGGATGACTGACGCCCATCCGTTCTCAACCATGAGAAGGTTGATATTGGTATTCTTTTCGGTGACAGTGGCGACTTCACGAGCCTCATATCCTTCTGTTGCGGGCTTGTTACCATCAATGCTGATCCTCACATGCTTTCCAATCAGCTTTTGACGAAGAAACTCCTTGGCTTCTTCCCGGAAAGGACTTTCTGAAGGCTCTGTAGTGCGGGGCCCTCGGACACTGCTGATGTTGATGCGCTTCTCTGTTGTTCCGGCCTTGTTTCTTACGAGAATGGTATCGGCACCAATGACCTTGGATACAATTGCGTCCTGGTTTCCGCTCTCAGTTTTAGCAACATGGTGTTTGTGAAGCCGGAGCTTCTTGGACTGCGCCTGCTTCTCAGCAGCGCGGAGAGCCGCCATTTTTTCACCCAGCATAATAGAATGGAAGTCATTGCATCGTGCAAGACCTTCTTGGAGTAGAAACTCGGCGATGTTTCCATTGGGGTGGATAAGGGAGGCAACAAGCTGCCCTTGGGCGCTGGCACCAACGATCTCAACCTTAATCCGACGCTGGAGCATCCTTGACTCAACAAATGATCTAGCCTCATTTCCATATTCCTCGGCCGGCTGAGTGGTACCAGTAGAGGGAAGTGTGCGTTCGGTGGCAGGCGTTCGGATACCTGCAATCAGTGTCATGGGCTGAACGTGCTTCTTCTCGGAGAGCAAGAGCCGCATTAATACGCGGTCGCCACTAAGAACTCGCTCAACAATACCATCCACTGTCTTGCCTTTCCACTCCTTCAAGAATTCAGGGCCACCGAGATCATTTTGAACCTCAATAATACCACCAACCCCGACGTGGAGTCCCTTGTCCTCAGCCTTGGCCTTACTTTCGAGCTGGCGAAGTGCCTCAAGGCGGTCAAGCACCTCGTCCGACTCCTCCTTCCGACCAGCATCCTCGCGGACCTTCAGCCAGCCAGCTTTAACAAGCTCATCGGGCAGCATGGTTCCATCCTCAAGTTTGGCAGTACCAAATTCTCGGCCGGAAGTAGGGATTGTGTATAGAACAGTTGCTTGAACGAGCTTTCCGATGGCGAGGTCTCGAAGATACTCGCGAGACTGGAAGGCGAAAGGCTCGTCACCCTCGCGCTTCAAGTGAGGGGCCGTGACATAGGCGAGAGACAGGATGCGTTCACTGTTGGGGTTCTTGGAGCTTGTCAATATCAGCGTGTCGCCACTGAGCACGCTCTTGACACGGCCGAAGATGGTTTGGGACATTGTGGCGGATACAGGAAGACGACGCGGAAAGACCTGTTTGATTCAAGCTCATGTTAGTCGAAGGCTGAGAACTCAAGTGCAACAGCGATTTTGACAGGACACAGGAAGAACACTGGAAAACAGACGTAGAGACAAGAGACGGTGGAGACTGTTGCAGTGGGAGCTCTCGCGATCCAAGAAGTTTCTGAATAAAAGACCAAGCTAAGCAGAGCTTCAATTGAGTTTCAAGCTCCCTTAAACGTTACCACGGCCAGATGACAATGATGTTATGGGTTAAGAGATATCTCACACGTACCTAGGCAGGGAGTTTGTGTTTCTTTTTAGAAGATCGAGCCTTATTGAGAAAACAAGTTGAGCTCGGATAACGAAGGTCGAAGGTCAGGAGAGGGGAGGACAAGAAAGCAAGAGCTTCATCTGAGCATTGAATGTGGAGTAGCAATCGCGTGAGGTCCCTTATGGCAAGGTGGCCCCAAGGCCAAGTTCGCCGCTAAAGTGTAGAATGTGGGGACAAACTCAGGGGTTTATGGCGGATGGATGTCCCTGCAGCTAGTGAATGATCGCGGGGTACCAGCACAACCTACCTAGGTATGTACCCTCCATGGAAAGGGAAACGGCGGCAGCTGTCTCCTTGGATAGCTTCAGCTACCTAGGTTAAGCTATACCGAAATGGCTAGGAGCCCAGCAGCTCTAGATTTTGGAACCATGCCAAGGACGTGTAGGCAGAATTGTCACAGATTCAAACTTCTTACAGTGTGATCTGGTACATGGTATAGTATGTCTGATACTGTCTTCAGGATAGAGCCATTGACTTTTCTCTGTATCCTGAGTATCTTCGGAGTTCGAGCCCTCTTATTATGGCGGCATATGTACACAACTATTCAAAATGTGGGCATTTTCATTTAGCATGTCGCTCAACTTGAACAAAGGTGTATGTGAGTTGACACTCTGCATCGAAAGTCACTAGCTGATAAGGCTTGGCTTGATTGTATTTAACTATTTTCGTTTGTGTCTCATTGTATGGAGGCGGAGTGGGTGCCACGCCATACTGTTCATTACCTGACGGCTTCTTGATCCAAGCAACAAAAGTTCTATGTTATCGGTTTGCTTAGTTGGAGATTCCGATGACACCTGATAAAAGATTAGCACTAATAAATAAACTAGATGTTGACTTGAGCGTACCGCAAGCAGGTCGGGGACCAGCGTTGCCAGTCTTGAGGGACTCCTCGTTATCGCCCTTGCCGAGGTCGTCGGTGCCGGCGTGGATAACGACGGTTCGCTATACCATTGTCAGTGAAATGTTGGATATGGGCAGAAATCGTCTTACGCCGATGATGCTGTGGGGACCAATCAGCTTGACCAGGGAATCGGTGACAGAGCCCTTAGCATTTCCCTGGCCATCAGTCTCCAGGTTTCCGAGGTCTCCAACGTGACGAGTCTCGTCAGAGGGAGCGCCATGGGTCTTGTTGTGAGGGTTGACTGGCATTAAACGTGTTAGCGTGTTGTGAACAGGAGCAAGGCTGAAGATCTGTGACGGGAGATCTTCGCAGGAACGGGCCCTTCCGTAAAACCGAACAAATCGGCGGTGCGTCATGCAGGAACAAACTCACAGTGAGGGCCAGCGGAAGTGCATCCGTTGGTGTTATCACCGAAGGTGTGGATGTGGAATCCTCGTTTGGCGTTGGGATCGTTACCGGTGATGTCCCAGGTGATGGTGGTAGGGGCAGACTCGGACTCCTGCTCAAAAATGACGGTGCCGGAGACCTTGGAGTCACCGCGGAGAACGCTCACTGCGAAGGACCGTGTTAGCCACCTTCAATGCGTATAGTTGTAATACATGATGGCGCCCTCCCCGCTGGTGATGGCGCTGAGAGCGAAACAGTTCTCCAACCTTGATGGACACAGCAGTGACAGCTGAGTCATGTTGAAGCCCATCAAGGGACCTTCGATCATCATTCAATGTTCATCTTGGGGTAGACAAAAGCCCATCAAGGTGCATTGAGTGTGAAATTCGTCATCTCGTTGGGTGAGGAGGTCTGGGAAACTCGCTCAAACCAGCTCGAAGCCCCTCACTGTCACGCGCGGAGTATGGGTGATGCCATCTATAAGAAGAGCCACCCTCCCAGTATGGGAGCGGTGGCTTGGTGACGGGAAGTCTTACCAGCCTTGACCATTTTGATGATTTTGTTCTTTTGTTGGATGTGTTTAGGTTAGAAAGCAGTTGAAGATTGAACGATGATGCAAGTGGAGAGGGGAGCAAAGAGGAGTTTTTGAGGAAGAGTCGGGGTCCGAGGCGGCACGACCTCCGAGCTTCTGAGCTTTCTATGTACCTCTCGTCGCCAGCTTCGACCTTTTTCCGCTTCATGTGCTGTGCTTCCCCACTCCTGGACCAGAAATCCAATGAATCGCCTAGCAGAGTTCTTAGCCAATCTCTTGCGATTCTCACCAAGCTCTTGCAAGCTACGGGACATCTCAGCGTCTCAGGAAGCCTAGGAAGCTTAGCAATACTGAGGTGGGGTTACAGTAGATACCATTAAGAACTGTACCCCGCTCCGTCACACAGTCGTCATTTTACCTAGCCCCAAATGGCTTGGTGGGTGACATTACATCATTGATGGAATCAGTTCCTACATACAGTAGACATCAATGCCGATTTTCGGAGTTACTCTACTTCCTTATATTGGCTTTCATGCCCCTCGGATATGTAACAATAAAGACTTTAAGTGGGGCTTGACCAGGGCGATTGCACTGCATGATGTGGAATCAATGCTGTGAGAATATCATAAGTTAGCCTCATGGAGCAAGAAAGCCCATAGTTTAACCTAGAGGCAATGTGCCAAACATATACTAGTCCAAGGTCTACTAGAACTACTGTACATGAAATTTACTAGGTCATCTGTCATTTAAGACCGGGCTTCTACAAGGGAATATCTTCATACCCATGGTTATGGCCAATTTTTGCTGCATTGTATATCATATTGAGGCTTCAGCGGTGACCTGCTTCAGAATACTCGACAATATGCACTCAATGTCTCACAAGAAATAATAACGAAGGAGACATTGTGTTTGAAATCAATTAAATTTATCAAATAATAATGAATTACCCTCCAACCCGCTATTTTGGTCATCTCATACGGATGCAATCCATTTACTCTTGTCGACTGTACCTATTGTACCCCGATAACGCGTCTACCTCCTCTTTAAAATACAGCATGTTACTCTTTGTTTTCCTTTCAAGGTCTTTCTTATCTTTCTGTATCGCCTTCAGCTGCATCACAGCATATCAATCATGCCAGGAGGCAGTCAGATGCAACCCACGACTTTCTAGTAAGTTGAACGGATCTTTTGGAGTCAAATACGGATATCAGTTTCAGAACGAAACGAGCTGCATGATGGCGCAGTCGCGTAAGCACTACGCTTCATTGTGTAAAGGGATGTCTTGAGCATCATCGATCCACCGAGTGTGCAATGGCGGTCGAATTAGCACTCTGACAAGAACCATTGCCAGTGTTATTGTCTCAAAGGACAGGACAAATTTCGCGTTATCTTCAAAGGGTGACAGCACCCAATGGTAGAATTTTCGTTTTGTCGCCGAGAAACTTCGCGCGATACTCGATAATGCCGTTGCTGATGGTATCGAAGTCCTTCACCTTGCGTTTGCGAAAGTCTGTAAGCAATTTGCGAAGTCCTTCAACGTACTGATCATGTTGATCTGCCTCGCAGTTGCCATAAGCACCAAGTTGAAGGAGAATTTGATCATCTATTGCCGCTCGGCATGTTAGCGTTCCCTCCACTGGCAAACGCCCTCGCTTGTTTATGGTTGTGTGTTCGTGGAGCATGATGGCACGTACCCGGAACCTGCATGTTTTCGAAATGCTGGAATTGGCACTCGCTGCCTTTAGGGCAAGCTCCTTCGATAAGCTGGTCAGGGCATACTTCCCTTGCTACGTCGATCTTATTGCTGTAGGTCAAAGAGCGTAACCCCCCGGCCACCGAGCCGTTGTACTGTGGATGAAAGCGATAAGCCCTAAAGTATTGAAGGGGCGTTTCATATGGGACGAATGTGGTTTTGTCGGTTTTCTCACCAACTCGCGGTGCCTTTTGGACCTCAGCCTGTAAGGAGTTAGCTTTGCAACCCAAGAACAGACCAAGCTTGTCTACTTCTCGATGCGTTTCAGATTCCGTATCTCCATCCCCTAGTGAGATCGGTTGAGTGATTGGAGTTGTCGTTGCCATGCCCTGCATGTCAGTATCACTTGTTTCCAACACTCCATGATCGAGTGGTGCATGAAGGGGCGAAGAATGCCGGGAAACATGGGACTGCGGGTCTGGTAGACGAACGCCGACATGCGTTGGCTCGTAGTCATCGGTATCTTCCTCCTCGCTCAAAGTATCGTCCTCTTCCATTGCCACATCTTCTTCGGCCTCTTCAGCTCCATTCATGGCAGGGTCGCCAGATGTGTCGGCTGTATCGTGTGTGGTGGAAGATCTTGTCGCCAATGCAGAGAGGCTACCGGGTACAGCAGCCTCTTTTGTCCTATGATCCTCAAGCTCTTGCAGTTCACCTTGAGGAGGTTCGTCTATCATTTCCTTGTCAATAGTCGGCTCAATGCTCGAAGCTCCGTCCATCGAGGCGTCTGGCTCAACCTCATCGCAAGAGAGATTTACTTTTTCGTTCTCTGCAAGTTTAGTTAATGTTTCTTTCGAGTTTGTCTGTTGAGAGGCACTCCGAGCTAATTCAAGATCAGCATAGAACACGTACAGAATCAATTATGCTAACCATTTGTCACCATATCTAGGCCGTCCCTCTGGAAATTCTCCAGGTCAGACTCGTTCGGCGTTGACGGGTTCAACTCATTTTCTGCAGCATCTTCCTTCAACCGCTCTTCTTCAGCCAAGCTCTTCTGAATCTCGTTCTCAAGTCTAGCGGCTTCGGAGTATAGATGCTTGAGTTGCTCGGCTTGTGCCTTTCGCCGGGCCTCAACAATAGACAGGCGTTCGCTGGCAACTCGAGCACGCAGCGAAGATCTTGCTGTCACTGATTGGTCTCTTGCTTTAGGCAACTTGGTAATAGCATGTGGAGAATTGTGCACACTCGACGCCGGGCTACCTTGAGCCATTTCAGTATTTGTCGATAGAGCACGCCTTACAGCAGGTGCTGGCGGGGTCGGAATGTCGACGCTACCCTCTTTTGAAGGTGATCCAGACTGAGGTAAAGGTGAATTATTGCCGGACTGTTTGGCCTTCTTACGAGCCTCGGCCTCGGCAATCTTTCGTTTCATGTCCTCAATCTTTTTGTTCATACTCTTAAGATCATACATGCTATTAGCACTTGTGGCGGGAGTCCCTGCAGTCTTTGGACTGGATGCAGCGCGATGTGAAGCACTGTCTGGCAGAGCTGGATGATCACGGAAAGACGCTGTTCTTGAACCGGGCGTCATAGGCTGCTGTATTGACGAAGGCCGTAACTCAGGAGAATCAATTTCCATCTCAGCGTCGTCTTCGTCGTCGCTCACATCGATTAGGAATGGACGAGACTCTCGAGTCTGGCCAAACGGGCGCTTGTGGGACATTGCCGTGGAGTTCTCGTTCAACTCCGCTGCAACAGGTCGTTTGCGCTGATGAGGAACAGGAGAGGGCGCGTTTGAGGACAGGAATAATCCAGGAATAGAAGGTGCAGTTGCTGGATCCGCAATGTCAACGTTGACTTCTGTTTGCTCATCAATATTCACAGAATCAGCACGCGCAAGACTTTGCGGCCTGCTGGTTTCAGTTACTGGCGGAGGTAAGTGAGGCTCTGAGGGTGTATGAGCTTGGGGTGCCGCCTTTGCGTTTGCCTTCCGTGCTTTTATCAATGCCTCCATCTTTTGCTGGATCAGCTTCGACTTCTCCGATTGACTCTTAGTCTTGTCTGCTTTCGCGTTGCCTGGCAATGATGTCATCGGATGTGAAGGATTAGCGATATCAGTGTCTCCAGCGGTTGTTTTGGAGCCTTTGGCAGCCAATAAACGGGCAATACGGTCTTTCCGTTCTTCAGACTTGTCTTTCGTCTGCTCCACGCCCTTAAGCCCAGCGGCCGCCGTGTTTGTTGCGGTTGAAGCACTCTCTTGACCGAGGGCATTACTTGGTACTTCAGCAACTTCTGCCATCGACAGGCGTTTTGCTTCTCCTTGGATTTCGGTATTGGCCTCCAAGTCGAGGCCCATTTCCCCAAAAAGCTCATCCAGCAGTGCCCGATCAATTCCTTCTTCGATATAGTTGTGATATCGAACATTGAGTGGCCAGAGGTGTAAAATAGCCTTTTCAGCCCTTTTCTTAGATTCCAAGATAATTGCATCTATATGGCTTGAGCTGTACTCGCCTCCATTAGCATTTGTCGTCTTCATGGCTGTTCCTGATTCCGTCATTGCAAGGCCATTGGCAATGCTTGAGTTATCTGGTCGAATTAGCATCACCATAAAGTACCAAGCAATTAGACATACGCGTATTTGACCTGGCGTTTTCCGAGCCGTTGGATTCTATTTCACGGGGAGAGAGGTACGGCGAGTATGAGCCGGAACGTTCGCGACCAGGTTGCTTTGAGTTCGAAGCTCGTTTCTCGACATCGTGGTTGTTTCGCAGGTTCTCGGTCATGTGTTGCTTGGCAGCTGTAGAACCTGGCGGTTGGGGGGCATTATTCTCGGAAGCGGGACCATCTATCCCGTTGGGTTCATATATATCTTCGAGTTCGCCTTCACTGAGCTCACCGTCTTCCATTGTATCCACATCCATTGCCATGGTCGACCGCGAGTTGTATGTTATCGAATGGCTGGATGCGTTGTTATAATCGGGGTTTGTGGTCACACCCGTTGTCATGGCCTTGGTCGAGTCTATCTGAACATCGGGGATTTTCTGAGGTAATGTTGGTTGCCAGTTCGCAGTGTCCTGCGAAAATCTCATTCCTAAACCTGGAATGGTAGTCTGATTATACTCATACGCTTCCCCAACTCCCTGGCCGTGAGTCGGTTGAGTCACAGCTGCATCGTTATGATAAAAGGTAGGATTATATGGTTCGTTTGCTGAGTACGCGTAGGGCTGCGAGGTTTGGTAGCCCTGGGCCGCACCGTGGCCATACACGTACCGGCTCATTTGTGAGGATAATTCCAAGTTTTCGCAAAGCAAAGATGACGTGCCCGATCGCGTCGGCGAGAAAACCAGATGCTAATTCAGACTTATGGCCAAGCGTTAGAGCTTTTCGGGGTGAATGAGTCGGGACAAGGGTCAATTTATTCGTTGTGATCTCAATATGCAACTCTGGAGCAGTGAAAGTTGCAGTTCGAAATCGAGGGTTCGTAATGAGCCATAACAGTCAAAACCGTGATTTCTTCTTTTCGTATGTTGACTGGTCTGCTTGTCGAAAGGTTTCGTTGGCAAGCGGCCCTAGACGTGATAGAGTAGGTACTGTATTGAAGGAATAATCCCGAGTTGTCTTTGACAGGAACATGCGTCGCGTCTAGTCGCATACGGCTTAGCGCGGACAGGGCGCTTAGATCACATGACATAGCTTTGTTTACTCCCTGTCAGCTGTCCCTGGCAACGCGCTGAATAGATCGGTGATGTTAATGTTGTTCCATGCCCAACTGTGCTATCCCAATACTTGCATTTGCATTGCATTCCTTCATGGCATGTTCATGAAAGGGTAAATCCCGATCGCATCTTTGTTATAATTTCACCTTTTAATAACTGGAAGACCAGAAACTGCGCTTCCCTATTGTTTCTCTACCGTGCCTGATTTGTTTACTTTGCGTAATCGCACTACCCAGAGTTGAGTCTCTGGCCGAGAAGACCGCAATACAACCAATTGTTCATGTGGGCTCATCACGATGTCTTTCAACGCCAACGCCAATGGCACAGCGCATCGGCGCAGTAATCCTTTTGCGAGAACGACTTCTGCCTCTCCAGCTACGAATACCAACTTGCGACCCAAGTCAGCCATATTCTCCTCACCTTCATCAACTCCTGGGCTCTCTACACCTCCAGGACACAGCAGGACACAGTCGAATGGATCATTATCAGCAATAACTCATGGCTTCTCCGGCTCAGCGCCGAGACAGCAACGCAGTGACTCCAAGAGCGGCACTCCAACATCGACGACATTTGCACCATCATTCATCAAGACTGAGGAGATGAAACGCCATGATACAGTGAAGGGTATTGAAGGCGAAAACGACTTCTCCGGGAAGCGCTACGTCTGGCTTAAGGATCCGCAAGCCGCATTCGTCCGGGGATGGATCGTCGAAGAAATGGATGGGAATCGGTTACTAGTGCAATGCGACGACGGCACTGTAAGTATCAGCCGATGATTGACGTTCCGTATATTAACATTTGTTCAGCAAAGAGACGTCGATGCTGAGAGTGTTGACAAAGTGAACCCTGCCAAGTTCGACAAGGCAAACGATATGGCCGAGTTGACACACTTGAACGAGGCATCAGTTGTCCACAACCTTCACATGCGATACCAGGCCGATTTGATTTATACGTACTCAGGACTTTTCCTTGTTACCGTCAACCCGTACGCCTCGATTCCTATTTACAGCAATGAATACATCAACATGTATCGCGGGCGGAACAGAGAGGACACGAAACCTCATATTTTTGCTATGGCTGATGAAGCCTTCCGCAATCTTGTGGAAGAGGGGAAGAACCAGAGCATTTTAGTGACTGGCGAATCCGGCGCAGGCAAGACAGAGAACACGAAAAAGGTCATTCAATACCTCGCTGCTGTTGCTCAGGCAGACTCGACAATCAAGAACAAACCTCAACATTCTAACCTCTCACAACAAATTCTTCGAGCAAACCCAATTCTCGAGGCATTCGGAAACGCTCAGACAGTCCGCAACAACAATTCCTCACGATTCGGAAAATTCATTCGCATTGAATTTACTCGAAATGGAGCTATTTGTGGCGCATATATCGACTGGTATCTGCTGGAAAAGTCCAGAGTAGTGCATATCAACCCCCACGAGCGAAATTACCACGTATTCTACCAACTTCTCAAAGGTGCAAGCTCCAGCTTGAAGAGGGAATTCTTGATCGATGGTCTTACCGTCGAAGATTTCAATTATACCAGGGATGGCCACGACACAATCGTGGGTGTCTCAGACCATGATGAATGGGAATCCCTCATGGAAGCATTTAACGTGATGGGGTTCTCGGATGAAGAGCAGAGGTCTATTTTGCGAACTGTGGCCGCGGTGCTACACCTGGGCAACATCACCGTTGTCAAGGAAAGCCGCACTGCAGACCAAGCCCGTCTGGCACCGGATGCAAAAGAGCAAGCCGCAAAAGTGTGTAAGCTTCTTGGTGTACCATTAGAGCCATTCTTGAAAGGTCTGCTCCACCCCAAAGTCAAGGCAGGCCGAGAATGGGTCGAGAAGGTACAAACCCCTGAGCAAGTTCGGCTTGGCTTAGACGCTCTTTCAAAGGGCATATATGAACGCGGTTTCGGCGATCTCGTCAACAGAATCAATGGGCAGCTCGATCGCACTGGCATGGGTCTGGAGGATTCTCACTTTATCGGAGTACTCGATATCGCCGGTTTTGAGATTTTCGAACAGAATAGCTTTGAGCAGCTATGCATCAACTACACCAACGAAAAGTTGCAGCAATTCTTCAATCATCACATGTTTGTCCTGGAACAAGAAGAATATGCACGTGAGCAGATTGAATGGAAATTCATCGATTTTGGTCGTGATCTGCAGCCCACGATTGACTTGATTGAACTGTCGAATCCAATCGGTGTCTTTTCTTGCCTAGACGAGGATTGCGTTATGCCCAAAGCTACGGACAAGTCATTCACTGAGAAGCTCAATTCTTTATGGGACAAGAAATCAACGAAATATCGACCCTCGCGTCTAGGTCAGGGTTTCATTCTCACTCACTACGCTGCTGAGGTCGAGTACTCTACAGAAGGATGGTTAGAGAAAAACAAAGATCCTCTGAATGATAACATCACCCGCCTTCTAGCTGCTTCATCGAACAAGCACGTCGCTTCCCTGTTTTCTGACTGTGCTGAATCTGAGGAGGATCATGCCACTGGAAGAAGCAGAGTCAAGCGAGGGCTCTTCCGCACAGTCGCTCAGAAACACAAAGAGCATCTTCACAGTCTCATGGCACAACTCCACTCCACCCACCCTCATTTTGTTCGATGCATCCTCCCCAACCATAAAAAGAAGCCAAAGCAGTTCAACAATCTCCTTGTTCTTGACCAATTACGCTGCAATGGTGTTCTGGAAGGTATCAGAATCGCGAGGACTGGTTTCCCCAACAGACTTCCCTTTGCAGAATTTCGACAGCGATATGAGGTCCTTTGCCAGGATATGCCCAAAGGATATCTCGAAGGACAGTCCGCGGCCAGTCTTATGCTTGAAAAGCTTGGACTTGACCGCGCTTTATATCGGGTGGGCTTGACCAAAGTCTTCTTCCGCGCGGGTGTCCTTGCAGAGCTTGAGGAACAACGAGATGCTCTAATCACCCAAATTATGTCCAGATTTCAATCGGTCGCTCGAGGGTTTATACAAAGGCGGGCAGCCTATAAGAGGCTATTTCGCACTGAGGCCACCAGAATCATCCAAAGAAACTTTAACGTTTACCTGGACTTGGCGGAAAATCCATGGTGGCAGCTGATTGTGAAGATGAAGCCTCTTCTTGGTACCACTCGTACAGCCACAGAAGTCAAGCGAAGGGATGCAATGATCAAGGATCTAAACGAAAGGATGCAACTGGAGTCCCAAAATCGTATGAAGCTTGAGGAGGAACGGCGAAATTGTCACGCCGAAATGGTTCGAATCCAGCAAACTCTTGAGAGTGAGCGTGCGCTTGCTTTAGACAAGGAGGAAATTTTCAAGAGGCTTCAGCTTCGAGAAGCGGAGCTCGAGGAGAAGCTTGCAGGAGCAATTGAAGACCAGGAAAGGCTAGAAGACGAGTTAGACGACCTTCTAAATGCCAAGAACCGGGCGGAACGAGATGTCGAAACATATCGTTCTCAGCTCGAGCAAGCTGCCACCCTCATTGCTAAGCTTGAGGAGGAGAAGAAGGGACTGAGCACTAAGATCGGCGAAGTTGAACAATCAATGGCCGACATAACTCAGAGGCAGGCCGAACGTAGCGAGCAAGAACTTGCCCTCCAAGATGAAATCAAGATGCTTCAGAGTCAACTATCGGTCAAGGAAAGGAAGGTTCAAGATTTGGAGACCAAGCTTGTGAAGCTCGACCAAGATTCGGAGCTTAAACTCAACGCAGCTCAAAGAGAGCTTCAGTCAACCAAGTTCCGAGAAACTCAACTTACTCATGAGAACGAAGATATCCAGAGACAGCTCAACGAGCTCTCCAAGACGTCGACTGATTACGAAGATCTTGTTCGACAAAAGGAGAGTGAACTTGCTCTTCTGCGAACCGACAACAAGAACTTCGAAAGCGAGCGTCAGTCTCTTGAGGATCAGAAAAAGTCTCTGACCACTGAGAAGGAGAAAAACGCCGAGAAGTACCGTGAGGCTCAAGCTGAACTTGTAGCCATGAAGTCTCGGCAATCTCAACTGGAGCGAGAGGCCGAAGACGCAAAGAACTTGTTGGAAGCACGTCTGTCGGAGGACGCACAAGCCGATCAGAATCGGCAAGTCCTCGAGTCACAAATAAAGGATCTGAAGGATGAGCTCTACAAGACACAGATGGACCTGAGTCGAGAACGCCAGTCTCGAGATGACGTCCAACTGCTCGGTGAGCACCGCTACCAAGAGTTGAAGGATGAATTCGATCGTCTTAATGAGTCAAAAATCATCATCGAGAAGGAGCTATATGCCCAGCAGGATACCTTACGGAGAACAATGGAGGCTCGGACTACTGCCGAGAAAGAACGTGACGAAGCAAGACAAGAGATTCGCCGCCTTCGAGTGGCGAAGACACAGGCCGAGGAGGCAAGAATGCAAGCCGAGGTTGCTGGCGAGAGACAAGCTTCTAAGGCAGCCCTGGACCGCGAGAACAGTCTTCGAAAAGATCTCGATGCAGCACAGGAACGGCTTCAATGGTTTGAAGGAGAGTGCGCCAAGCTAAACCACCAAATTGAAGACCTCAACAAGTTGATCCTCGAATCAGGCGAATTTGGCTTGAAGAACGACCAAGCCAAAGAAAGACTTGAACGAGAGTTGACCACTGTGAAGAGCCGCCTGACAGCATCAGAGAATGACAATCGTGCTTTGCTGAACAAACTACAGCAGAAAGGGCTTGAGATTGCTCGTTCTAGTTCACGCGCCAGTGAAGCTTCTCGAGGTCAGATCATATCTCTCCAGCGCGAAAAGGCTCGGCTGGAAGAGCAGAACACAAAACTCAACAAGCAGTTGGGTGATTCCCAACTCGCCATTGCATCACTTGAGAAAAGAGCGGAGAAATTGCAGCTCAGCCTGGAAGATCTTAGCCATGAAGTTGCCCGTGAAGTCAAGTCAAGCAGAAATGCTGAAAAGGCGACTTCTACCTTCACAGCGCAGCTGGCTGAAGCAAATAGAACCATTGAGTCAGAGCGACAATTGCGAACTCAGGCTCAGACTACTATTCGTACTCTACAAACATCCGTAGATACACGAGACAAGGAAGTGAATGAGCTACGAGCTCAGATGCTTGATGTTCTACGGACTGTTGATCCAGAGGTTCCCATCCCCCCTCAGTCGGATGGAGCTGATGAAAATATACTCATTCAGAACTTTGATCTTGTGAGAAAGGTTGAGGAGCTTCAGCAAAACCTTCGTGTGCAAACAGCAGCTCGAACAAACGCCGAGAGCCAACTGAGTGAAATGCGAGCGTCGAGGAATGACCCTGCTAGCCGACCCAAGCTTGAAGAGATCCAGCTGAATGAGGCGCCCTTCCAAGGGTCACCAACTCAGAAGAGGGCAGCTAAGCTTCATGCTCGCAATTACTCAAATACTTCCACACCCACCCGGCGCTTCCAGGATCTCGACCATCTTCAAGATTCAACACGTTCCGACCGAACCATCGACACACTCAACTTCAACAACCGTATGGATTTGAAAGCTGAAGTCGAGGAACTTCAGAATCAGCTTCAACTTAAGGAAATGCAAAATCGCCACTTACAGAGCCAGATCGACCGAAGCACGCCTATACCAGAGAATTACGACGACCAAAGCCCGTCTTTGCGTCGCATTCAAAAACTTGAGATGGTCAATACTCGTCTTCATGAAATGCTCGATGACTCTAATAAGAAGGTATCTGCTTTGGAGCGCACAATTCGATCCGGGCAGCTTTCATTACGGGATGTACAGACACGCACACACGAAGAAATTTTGGAGGTCCTGAATAGCCAAGAAGACTCTCGTCGAGCCTTAGTTCATAGTCACAAGGACGCCGTGGCGGAGTTGACCGATATCAAGGGACACTTCGAGCGACTACGACACGATCGCGCCAAAGCCGAAGTCGAGCTCCGCGATGTCAAGTCTGACCTGCAAGAAATGACTCTAGCAAGAGAGCAAGAGGCGCAGAATCGAAATCAGCTTCTCCAAGAGTTTGCAGATCTTCAGATTCGTCTGGATGCAGAAACCTCGAAGTTTGCAGATGTTTCTTCAAGTCTTGAAATGTACAAGAGCCGCGCAGACGAATACTTCAGCAAGCTCGAACAAGCCGAGATCGCTGTTCTCAAAGCTAGTCGTGCCGAACAGTTTGCCAAATCCCAAGCAAAGGAAGCCGAAGACACATATGCGGAGGTCATGGCAGAACGTGAGAAGATGGATGCCAGCATTGAGGATCTCCAACGCCAGAACCAACGCCTTGAGGAGAAGGTTGAGGATATTTCTACAGATTTGGCAGCTGCCACTCAGGCTAAGAAGAGACTTCAGCACGAACTCGAGGACTACCGTAACCAGAGAGCCATGGAGATCGAGGACAAGGAATCGAGTATGGAGCAGACTCGTAAGAAGTATCAGGCCGAGTTCGCTACATTGACTAACGAACTTGATCTTGCTCGTGAGGAGAGGCTCTTCAAACAAGCAGAGATTGCCCGCCTCCGAGAAGAACTTGATGAATTGAGGTCAAAGTGGGATGATGAAGTCCTCAACAGCTCAACCTGGTCTAAGGAGAAGGCTCGCTTAGAGTCAACATTGGCAGATGTTGCTTCGTCTCGTGATGAGGCAGTAAATGCTCACAACGAAGCTCAAGGAAAGGTTGTGACATTACTCTCTCAAGTCCGTACTCTCCGCTCGTCGGTGGACGAGATCACAGCAGAACGGGATCATCTTCTCCGGGAGAAGCGAAATGTTGAGGCTCGCCTCGAGGAAGCGAAATCTGGGCTTGAGGACCTTGTGAAGGGAGACAGTCCCTCTCTGCGCAATGCCGCCAATATGGACAAGGAGATTCTGGAATTAAGGTCACACCTCGCCCAACAAGAGGATATTGCGGCCGCTGCCGTGGAGAAGATGCGCAGAGCAGAAGCCCTAGTAACGGAGGTACAAAAGGACGTCATGGTGGAGCGCGAAAACAGCATTCAACTGCAACAACAAAAGGCATCTTTGGAAAAGGTTCTCAACGAGGCCCAACTCAAACTTGTTGATCTGGAGACCAAGGGCTACTCGAGCGCCAGCCAGGATGTCAAGTTCCTGCACAAACGTATACAGGAGGTGAGTTGCTCCTGCAACGCTAAACAACTTTATCAAAGCTAACATGATGCAGCTCGAATCACAGCTCGAAGACCAGGAGACTGAGCGTAGCAAATCTCAACGCTCCGTTCGAAACGTAGATCGAATCGTGAAGGATATGCAAGGTCAGATCGACCGCAAGGACAAACAAAACACACAGCTCTCAGAGGATGTCTCAAGGATGCGCGACAAGGTCGAGAAGCTTCTGAAGACCATCGAGGAGCTACAGTCATCGGAGTCCCAAAATCAGTTGTCAGCTCGTCGAGCTGAACGTGAACTCCGAGAAGAAAAAGAGAAAATTGCCCGACTGGAGCGCGAATTGGCAGGATTGAAGAACCTCCGCACCGACAAGGGGTCGGGCAGCGTCATGGGTAGTGTCCGGAGTCGCATGGGCCCCTGGCGGGTCAGCGAAGGAGATGATGCATCCATGGTGGATATTCCCAGGAGGAAGAGTAGCCTTAGTAGGGTCCCCAGCTTCACAAAAGGATTCCTATAAAGGGAGGGGGTTGAACAAGGAGGCTAATGTAGGATACTCACATAAGCTGGAAACATGTTGATGGGGCGTTGAAGCATTTGTTCAGGGTCTGGGTACTGTAATGGTTTGCAAGGCTTGGGAGGCGGGCATGATGGATGGCGGATGGTGTCTAGGATGCTTTTGGCTCGCTACTGTTTTAGGGATTATTTACTTTGCGTATGATTAATGAAGAGCTTACGCTGCATGTTTACTATGTGGGATCCCTCTTTCTGGGGCAAATTCACTGTATGATATTTCAATACGACTGATTGAATGCCCAATGTTCTTCAGGAGTCGTTTTGTGATTGGATTATTCCATCTCGCATAATATGAATACATCGTATCTTACATGCCAAGCTCTGCTCAGCTTTGTAGTATCGAGGAGCGCCTTGGCCCAACAGACGACACAAGGCCATCATTTCTCATCCTCTTGGGGAATGCCTGAAGGCTTCTGTGGCTTCTCCATTCCCATCTTGCCCATAAGTCCCTCTATCAACTCCTCCATAGCTTTTTCATCTTCGGGGCTCACCATCCCGGGTCTACGGGTTACAGCCTGTGTCCGCTGCCTCAATTCCTCTATCGAGGAGAGATTAAATGCCCAGGAAATGCCTCCAACCAGCATGACTCCAAAGCTCATGACGTTGAGCGTGGCAAGTCCAAGGGCTTGCACAGCGAGTAAAGATCTGTCACCTGAGTCAAACTTGACTTGGTGTCGGTTGGAAGTGTAAAATTTGGGGAAGAGATCGTGCCGCATTCGTAGCACTGAACGTCTTGATACAGCAACAGATGCAGCAAGGAACCCAGCACCGGTGAGAAGCAGACCGAACTGCCGAATTGAACGGTCCCATGACGGTTGCTGTGCTGCTATTATTGGCGATGTTCTTTGTGGAGCAGCAGAAATAGTTGGTGTTGCTGGTGTTGCTGGTGGGATTGAAACATTGGCAGATGCTCTTTGCTGGGCTGGTGAAGTTTCCTGGTTTTCCTGGGGAATTGAAACTTTATCAGAGCTGGGTATCCCGAGCCAAGAGCTTACTAAAGAAGCAAGAATAGGCATTTTTCTTTTCGTGATCCGCCAACTTCTATTTGAGGGCAGCGTTTGTGACGGATAACTATGCTGGAATAATAAGGTAAATCGCTTGAACGCCTATTTCTTCCTCTTACCTTAACTTAGGTAAGGTAGTAGTTGTTCGATATTGCTTTTAGGGATATGATACCCCGCTCATTGCATACTGTAGTCGCATATGTAGTGGATATCTACATAACTCAAGTGCTATCACTGTCTCATGTCAACAAAGAACATTATCAACCTCTCTCCTCTCAGCCCAGCAGCCGCCTAATAAATATTCGCTGCTTTGCTTTTTGGAAAATATGCCGAAAATAAAAAATAAAGGGCCCAAGTCAGGCAAAGTGGACGCCTCAGCGCCGCCCCCACCAGTTCCCCCATCATGGCCAGCTTTCAAGCCTTCTCTCCCGATAGTTGACTTGGCTCCTGAACCCCATCCATTGACTTCCAAGGTTGTTCTTATACCCTCATTTTTCCCGCGGTCGCTCTGCCGCGATTATGTCGCCTTTCTAAAAACCCTTCCTCTACAAACAACGCCAGGTCGTCCCAAGCGGGGCGAAGCAGTTCGTGTCAACGATCGCTTCCAGGTTGATAGTTATGGCTTTGCTACTCGCTTATGGGAGCAAACTGGCTTGAAAGATGTCTTGCTAGACGGTGATGTTAACGAGAAGTGGTAAGTCTTGCTTCGTGTCGAATGATCACGATGTCGTAGACAGCAAAGTTAATGTTGCGTAGGGGTGGTGAACCTGTTGGGCTGAATCCTAACATTCGCGTATATCGTTACTCGAAAGGCCAGTTTTTTGACTGTCATTGTACGTTTATAAGTCTCATCTCCACAACTGTCCATTCAGCGACCATCGTAGCGACCTCAATGGCATAACGACGCAATCCTCTTGCCTGTCCTTCCATAATCGTTCCATAGTTAGCACCCATCCATCTATCTTATGGCTCCCACTTCTCACTCGACAAACACACCTTAGCTGACCAAGGTGTGTTCCACCCACCAGATGACGACTCGAACAACCTGACGTTACCCTCGAATCCTCCACTACCAGTGAGAACCACGTGGACCTTGTTGCTCTATTTGACATCCGCTTCTGAGGGCTGTGTTGGGGGTGAGACTGTATTTTACCCAAGAGATCGAAGGTCGTCTCGAGAAGAGATCGTGGTTCCTCTCGAAACTGGGACATTGCTTCTGCACAAGCACGGAGACGATTGTCTACTGGTAAGAAGCTCCCTCCACCTTTTTGCCATCTTTGATCAGGCAGACATCCGGTGCTACATGAATCTTGACCCTACAAAAATTACTAATTACTTGAACTTAGCACGAAGGACGAGAGGTTACTGCAGGTGAAAAATGGGTTTTAAGGACGGATCTTTGTATCAGACGATGAATTTGATTATTGGCCTAAGTAACCTGGTAGTCCCAAGACTTTGGTTGGTTGTACTACTGAGTTTACTGTCTACCTTGCCCTTACTAGCTGGCTGGTCCGTTATCGTCCTCACAGTTCCAACGGCCCATTCTTCCACCTATGATCACTTAGTTACCACCTGACTCATGAGGTTGACCAAGCGATCCATGGCTTCTTCTTCTCCTCCTTCTTCGTCTTTCTCCAACTCATCACTGTAGATCGAGTCTGTATCGTCTT
Organism: Fusarium brevicatenulatum; assembly: GCA_013363135.1. Classification (NCBI taxonomy): domain Eukaryota; kingdom Fungi; phylum Ascomycota; class Sordariomycetes; order Hypocreales; family Nectriaceae; genus Fusarium; species Fusarium brevicatenulatum. The sequence continues at coordinate 26,658 of JABEEJ010000181.1, forward strand.
CAACGACACACTCACTCGGAACTTCAACTTCCATGTCATTCTCTGATGAAAGATCTGGATGTTCGTCGCTGACCATTTCAGAATCGTTTCCAGCAGAAGATGATTGTCCTGAACCAGGAATACCGCAAGGGAAGTCGTCATCTCCCTCGGAGACCGCATCATCTTCCACAGGGAAAATAGCCAATGGCTGTCCTCGATGAAGGACTGTGCCATCCGGAAGGTGAGAATGGACCTCAGGCGCCAGCTCAGATACCTCGGGGACCTCTTGTTTTGCAGGCGTGGCATCAATTTCCACTGTTGGCTCAAGGTGCTCGCCAACCCCTGGCATTTCTCCTTGACGAGGTCCCGCGGCAAGTGGAGATCTCAGTTCAAGGTTACTGGAGTTTGCGATACGACACATCTCCTTATGGAAGATCCAGGGGAAGCTAATCAGAGGCATTGACTTTGGTTCTAGCTTGCGCGGTTGCAAGATGGTTCCCGCGTCGTTGATGACTCCTCGGTGGTGCTCGTATAGTGCAATCTTCATTTCCTCGTCGGTTACCTTGTACATGGCTGCGACAAAGGGTTCGAGTTTCTCTGCACTTTTAGAACCTGCAGTATCGATGCATAGCTGTCGAAACGCTGCCCTGAGATTATTGTACTCGCGACGAAGCTCCTCCTGGACTTTGTAGTCTGAACCAACAGCAGGTCTCGACATGGCAAAGCCAGTCCAAAGTTCAAATTCAGTCTTGAGCGCATGTTGGCTCAGTAGTCGGCGCACAGATGTATCGTATTGTGTCTTGATCTTTCTTGCAGATTTGAGTATGTCTCTGTCGAGTTCAAACTTGTTGATAATCCGTGGGTCAAACGGACTGTCCCAGATAGGGTCAAACTTGACTTGCTTGCCTTTCACTTTGTCAAATATGACACCAAGAGCTTTCCTGGAGGTGTAGCTGTTCTTCTTCTCCATGAAATGGGGCCACTTCCGAGGTTGTTGATCTCGTCTCAATACCGCCGGGTCGCCTGTCTTCGGATAGTCCACCGCTTTGGAGTGCAGCTCTGCAAGTTCAAGACCTTGAAACAGGGTTAGCATAAGACTTTGATATGCGAGCACTACCGCGACTTACATTTTGGTGACATTGGGCCAAGTTCGTCTGAAAATGCTAGATGAGATGTTGCAATGAGCGGCAGTTTATCGTTCTTTAGGTACTTGACGAAGAAGTTCCTGAGATCGTCGACCGTGACATCACGGTTGAGCTCAATGGGTTTGGGTGCCGAGTAGTTCATGGGCGGATAATTCCACTTTTGAGGAATCAAAGTCGGCTCCCATATTACAAAGAAGTCATCGCCATCAAGGTCACCACCAGAAAGCATGTTGGGAACGGGCTGATCGCCAGTGGAGGGAAATACAACGACATCCCTCAGATGATGCAGTGCTGGACAGTCCACCGCTTCAACAACTCGAATGTCTCCCGGGTGCAGCGAAGGGTTGCGTCCAATTATGCATACGCCGCTGATGACCTGAGTCTTGTTATAGTGCGTTGCGTCGCTCAGCTGAATGAAGATTTGCGGAAGTCTATCGATATCTTTATCTTCGGAGCCTTCGGTTTCGGATGAGTGACCTCTGAGAGTGCCAGTTTCATCGACGCAGCCAAGGACGAAGGCACTTTTCTGCACCTGAATCCTTGCTTTCTCCTTGAGTAGCTTCAAGGACCAAGACCTCCAAAGTTTAAGTACGTTAACAACGAATGGTTCCTGCAGACAATCTGTTCTGAAGCCAGCCCTGAGCAGGTCAGAGATATTGTTCTCGTCAACAAATTTGGTCAACATGTCTATTGCAACATCGTTGTCCTCCATGGCCAGCTCATACGACCGTAGTTGGTGGTCAAGTAGGTTAGTGAAGGAAGCAATGGGGACCCCAAGACATTCAAGAATGGTGATTGTTTGTCTGTTGAGGGTTGCTGTCGCCATTGCTGCACTGCGGATAATTTCGAGGCCTTTGGAATCTGACTCGAACTTCTTCTGTGATTCGCGAATATGTACTTCCATGACTTTAGTGTCGTTGGGCCAAATGGCGAGAACCCCTTTGCAGCCACCCATGCGAAACTGGAAGGCGGAGGGTTGCGCAATAACATCAAGAATCATGTCTTCGCTGATAAGCTGCGCCAGGAACGAAGATATCTTGCCGATGCCGTCGGTGAAGCAGTAGCCGTTCCTCTCAATGTCAGGTATCTGTCGGGTCGCCGGCGCCGAAATTGCATGAAGCTCTCGTGTGGTAGAGAAGCATTGACCTAGGCGAGCAGCATACTTCGCCACAACCTTTATATGGCCAAACTGGCCCATCCACCTGCGGATATCATCGCATGATAGGTGCTCCGTGGGACAAAAGAAGTAAGCGCCGTTGACTCTGAGCTGCGAGTTGCCAAAGGCAAGGAATTCGTAAAGACGATCGCCGATACGGACGCCTTTATACATTGAACGAAGCACCCTTTTATAGATTTCATCATTTTGGTCCTTGTTTACCGCAATCCTCCCCTTTTCCATCTCTTCGGTGAACTGGATTTTGAGGAAGCGATCCTCATAATGCTTGTAGCGACGCATGACTCGGTTGGACATCTCCACAGTAGGTGTTGTATAGCGAATGGTTGTTGGCGTGATGACTGCTTTACGGATGAGACAACAGTGAGAAGGAGTTCTTGACATGACTATGGAGCCATCAAGCTGAGACTCCTCCAAAATAGCCATTGGGTCGACGACAACTTGGGCGCTATCAGCCACGGTTTCGAGACAAAGCCTGGCTTTGGCTGGCTTCATGTTCGCAAGTCTCTCCAAGAACTCCCTCTCTATCATGTGTTCGTTTAGATAGCCGCGTGAAAGACAAACTTCAAGCTGGTACCTAATATCGAAAGGTAGATGAATAACCGAATCCGGGGAGTACTGAAGCATCTGAAGAGCGTTGTGCCCTTTGGTCGGAGCCTGGTGGTCTATATATTCCCACATCTTTGCTTTTGTTCCATGCGCAGTTTTGAAATCATCTTGAACTTTGGTGGAGATGTTGAAGTCGTCCAGGATGGTCACTAATTGCTGATTGACCTGGCTTGCTATTTCAGTTCCCCCATCCAGAACGAAGCCAAGGGTGGTCCATCGGCCAATATCAACGAATTCGGGATCTTTGAAATCGTTGTGGAGAGTGACCGGGTGCATCATGGGGAGGCCAGCATGCTGGACAATGTTTGTCGCACGGTTCCAGCTCTCCATCACACTCCAATTCTTAGCTTCTTCGGAAAAGGTCGAATGGATATTAGGTGCCTTCCAATAGTACTGCGGTGGTGTCTTGAGAGGAACAACAAGAGTACAGCAATTATCAACGGCCGCTGTTTGGTAAACATTCTTCATACTCGCAAAGTCAATAACAACTTTGTGTTGTCTTTCAGTTCTGTTCCCTCCCACAACACTTGGTATGGAGAAGAACACAGTCAGTTTCTGGTATTTCGGGCTGAGCTCGAGTTTAAGACTTCGTCCATTGGCCATTCCAGGGATAGACTTCATGATCTTCATTGAGTTCTCCCCTGTGAGGCTCCCGAAATGTATGGCCGCAGGATAGAGTGTTAGCTTTACAGGACAAGTCCGGTCAGGATGTACTGGGCTTTTCAGAAAACCTGGAGGTGCGTGATTGGAAAGCTTGATGGAAATTTCGAACTCTCTGGGATGTTGTTTTCTATCGGGATGGCGAACAATATAACCGCCCGAGTGCCAAAAGTTTCGCTCTGGCGGTGGCTCGAACCTGATTTTGGCGTTACTGACGTTCGGGTTTCTTTGCGTCTCATAGATATCCATGTATGCGATTTCTCCCTCATGAGAGAACCAGTCCCAGAGATTTGAAGTGGTGACTGAAGTTGGCAATCCCTCAAGATGTATCGTAAGTTCAGGCCATGCTTTCCATTGTTCGTGGAGCTGAGGAGCAAGGCCATCAACGTTGACTGCATGGTTTCGTCGAACCTTCGGTCTGCCAGGCCTGCATCTCTTCGATCTTCGCTGGTGCTTGGGGCTTGGTTGTAACCCTTTCGAGAGTCCGTCGGGGGGGCGTTTGGAGCTCATGTTCAATTTCTATCCATGTAATCTGGAGAGGTTGTTAGTAAAAGTGGCTTCCTCGACGACGAGCCTTAGTAGTGATGTCTTTGGGAGAATTTACCTTTGTCAATTGAAGGATGCCCCAGGAATAGCAAGAGTTTCTTGGATCGAGGAAGATGAAATTTTTCACTTGGGGTGGTGATATGCGATGAAAAGGGGCGAGTGTTGTGCAGTGATTCAGAGAGCAGGCATTTTCTAGAGGCCCGAGATTGCAGATGCCTCCTGCTGCAGGTGCTGCAGTAAACAAGGAAAGGAAATCGAACTAGGAGGCCATAAGAAGCAGTGAATCAAGCCGCTAAGGGAAGCACGGTACCCAATGTCGAAATTCTGGGAGAGAGGTAAAGGGTTTCCAGGTCAGACGAAATTTGAACGCAGCTATCCGTTGGTGTTTGTTGGTGTTTGGTGTTGTTTGAGAGAGCAATGTAAGAAGCCTACTTAGTTATCGAAGCAAATTTGCCGAGATCAGCAAACAGTTAAGTGTTTGCTCGCTTTCCTGAGTACAGGCGCCGTTGTGTAAATGGCATGTTCGCTTGAATTTAATGCACTTCCTGATTGCTACGGCAGCACCACCTCTGTCAAGTGTTTCTGCAGGTCAGACGCCGCATTGCAGTGTACCTTGATTTTGTATTGATGACTGAGTATTTGGCTGCATTCGTAGCTCTCTCAATCTATAGCTTTGACTTGGGTTGGTCTTACAATCTTTAGGTACTCAACACAGTAACCACGGCTGCCGTGTTGCAAGCATGGCTGCAAGCCATCCCTAGAGGCATCAATCTATACTGTAAGTTTCTATATACAGTTATGATTAGGTTGTTGCTAACCCACTAGTCTAAGGAGCTACGTAGAAACACAGCGATAGTTCCTGTCTTAGACCAAGCCTTTCACCACACGGTTTGGTGTCACCGCGGTATTTGACCCCGGATACAGAGTGTTCTCCCAAGGCACATCCATGATCTTTCCAGGATTCAAGATCCATTCAGGGTCGAAAGCCTTCTTCACAGCTGCCATAACTTCCAGAGTCTCTGGTCCAACTTCCCAGAGTAGACTCTCCTTTTTGCCCCAGCCGATGGAATGCTCTCCTGTACATGTCCCATCCATGTCTAGCGCTCGTTTCACCATGTTCTTGACGCAAGCTTCGACTTTTTGGCGCTCACCAGGGACGTTCTTGTTATACATGATGCTTTCATGGAAGTTCCCGTCTCCCACGTGTCCCAAGATGCTGGCGAAGAGACCAAGCTCATCCATCTCTTTCTTGCTGACCTCTATGATGTCAGCCAGCCGGCTGAACGGAACAGCTACATCGGTGCTCCCTGTGTCATCATAAATCAGCGACCAAATCGACAGGTAATATGTTAATTGCGTCACTGTGGTACTCACAAACATCGTCACCAGTTTTTCGGAGAGAGAGCATAGACCAAAGCGACTCTTTCCTGGCAGACCAGAGCAACTGTTGCTCAGCAGCGTCCCGAGCAAACTCGAAACTTCCACCCTTGTTTGCCGCCGCAATTTTCTTTACCCTGTTGATGTTGTCTTTCACGCCGTCTTTTGTACCTGAGAACTTGAAAAACAGCGTTGGCAATTCCTTCCAGACCCGCGGTTTCGTAGCACCACCGAGGTTGATGACTCGCATTTGAACTTCATCCATGATCTCCATCGCCGCGACGGGGACGCCGGCCTGCATGACGCCAGCTGCCGCATCGGCGGCATCTCGAATGGTAGGAAATGTAACAACAGCAACCGAATACTGCTCTGGAATGACAGCCAGCTTGAGTGTAGCTGTGAGTGTTAGTAAACCTTTCATTTACTCGGATACGTCTTGCTATACCTTCCGTGACAATCCCTAGTGTGCCTTCGGAGCCAACAAACAGTCCGTTCAGATTGTATCCAGCAGATGACTTTCGCGGCCTTCGTCTGGTTTTGATAATACGCCCGTCGGACAGGACAACGGTCAAGTTAATGACCCAGTCCTTCATTGTACCATATCTTACAGCATTTGTTCCAGAGCAATTCGTTCCGATCATACCTCCTATCTTTGCTGATGGGCCTGGAAATATTCGTCAGTGCTGCGATATCAGTGGCGCTCCATGCTTGTTAGTCACATACCAGGATCGACAGGAAAGAAAAGGCCACTATCCATAGCCAACAACTTTGCGTTTAGGTCTTGCCAGCCAATACTTGGCTGGACCACAATATCCATATCATCTTTGTTGAACTGAATGATCTGGTCCATATACGCGAAATCCACACTGATCCCTCCGTAAGGGGCAGAAAAATTGCCTTCCAAGCTTGAGCCTCCGGAATAGGGGATGATAGGAACGCGATGCTCATGACATATACGAGCTATCACAGACACTTGCTCGGTTGTTCTAGGATATGCCACAGCCACTGGCAAAGTATCAGGGTTGACCGTAGACCATTCTGAGTAGCCATGTGCCAGCAGATCTTCGGGATCCGTCGAAATGAAGCCTTCTATTCCAACCTCGTTTTCGATTCGTTTGATCGCCTGTTTTAGTATTAGCCTGAGGGCATGAGAATATGCAGGCATTCTACCTTCTCCATCTCGGGCAACGTAGCATAATGAGAAGCAACCGATCGGCCCCATGTAGATTTTCCGGTGCGTTTACTTTCGTTCAAGCTGGCAATCCCCCATCCAAGAGCACCAGCTCCAATGGCTACTGCCAAAACCTTTGGTCGCGACCATCCCTGGTTATTCCTTGGTTCTCTCTGAGCAGAATCATGGGCAATGCGAGAACGAAGGAGAGAGGAGACTGTAAGGCCTCGTCGAAATTCCGTTCTTTGGGCACAACGGCCCAATAGAGTTCTTGTCGAGGTCCGGCTGGTAAACATTTCAACCTAATGTTAAAGAAGCCTATGATTTTATGACTCAGGCGGTCCGATCCGCAATTGACCGATAAAACCAGTATCGATTCAAAGCCCAAAGACTGCTGGTTTTCCTCCAATCAACAAACTTCAACGATATGGCTCTTGCGAGCAATGTTTTGATCACCGAACAGAAGGCTCTGCCGCATCTAAGCGAATCTGTACCGAGTATCCGCAAACAAGTGAGAAGGGGAAAGAAGGACAAGAATCCTTCAATTCAAACAACCAAGAGAGATGACCTCGCGAAGTGAAATTCCGGAACTAGATGTGGCCACGATGGGGCTGACACTCACTTATAAGTACCTTACCTAGTTTCAAGAACATCATCGGCGCACGTGGGGCATATCCAGCAAAGTAGAAATCTAAATTCAAACGGCTTCTCTTGTAAGCATAGTCTCGCTGATGCAATCCTTGGGCACCGCGTAGCCGATGGGTCTTAGCATGGCTTTTCCCATAGCATGTTGAGCCTAGCGGGTCTGTCTAGGTAATGGTGAGGGGGCACACGATCCATCTTTCATGGACCTTGTGCGTGTGCGGTCTTACTGTAACAAGAAATTCAGTCGCATGGATGGTTTGAGGCTCCCCACGCATTACGCCCACATGCACATCACAGGAACAGCGCGCGTGAGACTCGCATTGTCGAATCGCAGCTTCAGGGAGTGCAGCCAACTGCATCATGGCTGAGGAGGATTCGGCAGGCGACTGCAGTTCTTGTTAGTCATGCATTTTGACCTCATGCGTAATTACGATTCGGTACCCTAGATTTACGATGGATTTCCCCGCTCCTAAATGACTCGGTTTGCTCGCCGAACCAGCAGTTTCGCGGCATACAGCATGTACCGTGGGAGTGTGGAGAGGGGAAAAGAAGCCGAGCCCACTTGGTGCTATTCACAGTTTGGGGGTTCAAGAGCTTCCTTCAATGGGATGGAACAACTAGCTCAATGGAGAAGTTGGGGAATAAAAGACGAAACTCAATTCGAGAGGCAAGTCATTTGCAAGCAACCAACATTCTCCTGAACGTGGGGTGGTTAAGAAATAGGAATTCGCCTACATCCGAATCCTCCTCTCCTCGGTCAGCAAAACTGTAACACAGCCACAACTTTACATACGTATTAGGAGGTCAACTGATAGTCCGACAACCATTGGATGTAACCCATGAGCACTTTTGTACACAGGCTGTTTTCGTCATTACGTTGATCGCAAATTGTTGTGCAATGCAGCCCTACCAGTCAGCTTTGTTCCTCACATTACTCCTTGACAACCATGATGTTCGAAAGAAACACGAGCTACGTGTATGGGTGCTGGCAGAGTGTTGAGATATATTATGGTAGTTGTGAAAAGTACGAATGGCAATTAGGTTTTTCCTAGCGTGCTACAAGATTAAGGGCAACATCTTCAGTTCACTTCCATCACAGTTCGAGAGAGATATCTGTCAAGAATCGACACTTTTGTTGGGCTCAAATTCATCTTTTATCGTAGCCTCATGGGGGCCGGCTATCTTCAGGGTAGTTAAAGCCGCAAAGCAAACGTCAAATCCGAGACTCCATTCCACATGCCATTTTTTACCATTCCAATCGCAAATCCACAATTTAGTGAGAGATGGCGTAAGCACGTCGGCGGTCACGCTCCTCAGCGATGGTGAGCTTGACACCCTTGCCCTTGGGCAGAGAGATCCATGGCTTGTCCTGGCCAATGACGAAAACGTTGCTCTCACGGGTAGCAAAGCTGTTGTCAATGGCATCCTTGACGTGGACGATGTTGAAACCTCCATCGTGGCGCTCACGGTGAGTGATAACACCAACACGACCCATGTTACGACCACCAGTGACCATGACGACGGCACCAGTGTCGAACTTGATGAAGTCAGTGATCTTGCCAGTGGCGAGGTCAATCTTGACAGTGTCGTTGACCTTGATCAGAGGGTCAGGGTAGCGGATGCTGTGAGAATTCGTTAGCAAGGGGATATTTGGGGTTTACATACAGCCGTCAAATAAAGCTCCTGTCTTGTCGGGTGACTTGAATCGACCAAAGCTTGATCCAACGGCTGAATGATGTCTGACAGAACTCACGTTCGTGCATCGTGCGTGACCAAGAATGGGATTCCACCGCGACCAAGCTGGACACGCTTGACCTTGCCAAGCTTGTACTCAGCCTCCTCAGCCTGGATTCGGTGGACGGTGAATCGGCCCTTGGTATCGTAGACAAGACGGAAGTTCTCGCCAGTCTTCTCGATGGTGATGACGTCCATGAAGCCGGAGGGGTAGGTGGAATCGGTGCGGACCTTGCCGTCGACCTTGACCAGTCGCTGCATCAGGATGGCCTTGGTCTCGCGGTAGTTGAGAGCATACTTGAGGCGGTTTCGGATGAAGACGATCAAGGGCATGCAGTCGCGGAGCTTGTGAGGACCGGCAGAAGGCTTGGGAGCGTAGGTGCCGGACAGCTTGTCAAGCAGCCAGTGCGAGGGGGCGCTGAGGCGCTTCTGGTGCTTCTTGCTATCGAGACAGTCAGATCCTGGTTCTCATAATGGGACAACAGGAGAGATAAATCCAAATCACGATTCCTTTCAATCGCATTGGTGATCGTTCTCCTTGTTATTCCACTTACATTCCGCGGGCCATTGTGTCGGTTGGCTGGTTTGTCGGCGGTGATGAGGGGGATGGACGAGGAAACCAACTTTCACAAACAAAAAAAAAGGGAAAGAATTGTGCTGGTCGTGCCTACCAAACCCTGTGGTCACGTGATCCAAATTATGCTTACTAAGTAGGTGGGGTATTATGAAGAGGCCTCGAGACAACCTCACATAGTCTTTTGACCAAATGTTTTATTGAACTATCTTATCATTAAGATTATGCATGGTAACCCGTGCATGAGTGCCCCTGAAGTCATCTTCAACTCAACCCGCGGTAGTATGACAAGATATCCTTTTTGAATGTCATGAGCGGCTCGCAGAATCGACGATGTACAACTTTTGAAACATTCCCATCTTTACCCGTGAGGCACCCGTGTTTTCCTTTCCTTCCAGCGCCAAACAATACCCTCAGATACAAGTAATAAGCGATCGATAACCAGCGCGTGCCGTGTGTTCATCCAGTTCCAAGTCTCAATCTATGTACGCCCAATGCCATTGCAAACCAATTTCCCGACTCCTAATTTTCATAACATTAATGCAGAGCACTGCGACTCACGGATGCTGGCCCGACTGTTGACAACCTACTCGGGTGTTGCATTCCTTCTTTTATGTGGCTTTTCTGTGGGGTATTTGCTGGCGGAGAAAGACCAGGGATGCCCTCAATACCAAATCGTGGAAGCGCTGGCGAAAGCTTGGCATCGTCAAGTAACAAGCGCGAGATGTCCATTTCACCGCCCATAAATTGGGGTGGCATAGTTTCGCCAAACTCGAAGACATGACCTGCTCCCATAATCTCGGCTGTCTCGATTTTTTGCTGAGCTGGCCATCGAGAAAGATCTTCGCGTGAGGTCGGCTGGTTCATTTGTGGCTCCAGTGTTGTAGCCTTTCGAGGTTTAAATGAGTTCCCAGCTGGTATTCTCACAGAAGGTACCATAACATCGTTCCCTCGGGTCATCTCCCTGGCTTGTAGATTGCTTTTCTCTATTCGTTGATAAACACTGGAATATTTGTTGCGTACTCGGTCTCTCAAGTCTGTTGGTTGGCGACTGGAAAGGTGGAAGCGCGGGTCACGATGAATCTTCGTCCAGGCGGGTCCATGGATCTCTAAACCCTGCAGAATTTCCAGGTCATCTTGCTCAGTAAAAGGTCGACGTTCGCGGCGATGCGACTTCTTGAAGGGCTCATGAATACCGAGCTCCACAAGATCCTCCATCTTCTTGCGATGTGCTCGACTTCTTTTATGTTTAGGAGTAGTGTCAACCTCTTGCTGCATCGTTGAGGCCGTGTCTTTTGCTGATGCACCATTTCCATCTATCAATATCCTTTCAAAGTGCACATCTGCCTTGCCAGTCTGGTTCGATCCCCGGTCGAGGTGTGAAGGCGAGTCTAGTTCAAGCGATCGGTTGGACTTGCGGAGCTCCTCGGGGCAGCACGTCCTGAATCGATCCTTAAGATCCCCAGCCGTCCGGTTGTTGAACCTGAAGTCGGTATCTTCAAGTATGCTCGTCCACTTTCCGACCCCATATCGATTGACGCCCAATAACAAATGGTTCGTCTCCTCTTCAGACCACTTCCGTCTCGGTTTGCTGGTACGTTTGCGCGTTTTGCTGGCTACCAAAATCGTTTCAGCCTCTTGAGACGCTTGAGTAGTTGGCTGAGCGGAAGGCTGTGCAAAATCGGGTATTGCCTTCATATGCGAGCCATCCTTGCTATCAAATGAATCCGACGATATAGGAGGGAACAAAGCGGCGTGAGGCGGAGGTTCATGAAGCCCATTGATGATCGGTGGCATTACAGGCGCTTGTTGGGCGGCCTTTTGCTTTTTCAGTGGCTGTGGGAGCTGCATGAACTCATCTTTGATATGAAGGCTGCGATGTCGCTTTTTGTTGGATACGTCTTCAAGAAGCTCGGGACCGTCACCTAATAACCGACTTATTGAATTGGTTGGTTCTACAGCATCCGAGTCGCTTGAGGCTACTCGCAGCGGAAATCCTCCCGAAGCCAGAACAATATTTCCGTCCTGAACATTCCCTTCCTTGCGGGGTTCTGAAGAAATATCATCGTTGGTCAAATTTATCAAATCAACAGCGTTAATAACAGACTGCGTGTCAGCAACTGTTCTATCACCACGATGATTCGTGTCGGACTCGATTGGGGCCAATGATCGATCAGTGGCAGAAGGGAATGCAAGGGAATGAAGCGGTGGAAGGTCGGCATGGTTGAGTTGCGGCCTTGTCGGCTCGTTGAGCAGATGAATTAAGCGTGGCTCGATTGTGGCCATCGTGGGCTCTCAAAGGTGGGTTGGCACATTGGGCATGAGTTAAAGTCAATAGAAGAAAGAGATAGTTAAGATTGAGTGCGATATTAGCTAGGGGAGAGAGAATATAAAGAGAGGAGGGGAAGCTGCATATGCCGTTGGCAAGAGGCAACAGCTCAGAACACCATGTTGACTACGAGTTTGGGAAGCTGGTCCATGAGAGTTGGGGCCGTGAACGCTTTGATATGGTCTCACTTGGGCTGTATGTCTCTCAGTTGCAGTAGCACGTGAAATCGCCACATGTTGAAGCTTGCCATCGGCGAATTCAACAGGAGGGGCACAACAGCACTGAAGCGACGACGGCTAGGGGAGGGAAGAAAAGTCAGGACCTTAATCCTAAGTGACAAAAAGAGCTTAGGTAACTTAGCATAAGCTTAGGGTGTGTTTTGATAAGCTTATTTTGACACCCTATATCAACGCCCAATATTTTCTTGCTCCCCTACAGGTAGGCTCGGTTTCACCAGTCAAAAATATCGGCTACGCTCCGGTCTATCCCGAGCAGTTCTAGTATTTAATATATTATTCTTATTGGATAGCGGCATCTGAAACCGGAGCTTGATTCGATTCTGGGGAAACAAATACCAAACTTGGTATCTTATATGTACCCTCCTTATTTCTTCAGCTTTGCTTGGCCATATATTACTGGCCCGTTCAACAATCATACAATCAATCAATTGTTATGGCTTCTTCTCTCCCCACCTTTCCACGAATAGTATTCACAATTATAGAGCCTATCTCTTTGTAAGATTTCATAACGAGGGTCTTGCACCCGACCGGTAAATGGCACATCTGCTAACATCAAGAATCAGAGTTGTTGGTTTTGCTGGTGCCGTCATCGATCCAGTTTGGTTCATCGGAGAGCAATCTCCCCAGAAAAACGACGGTGATACTTCTCCCAATAGCATTGTTATAGCCTGGCAGCTAGGGAATTTATATCTGCTGCTAGCATTAATTGGGGTCGCCATCCTGTCAACCACGACTGAAACCCGAGTTGTTCGCTCATATCTCGTTGCTCTTTGGCTCGCAGATATTGGTCATGTTGGCTTCAGCTCTTATGGGATAGGCCGGGACAGGCTACTGAGCCCTCTCCAGTGGAATGCCATGACTTGGGGAAATGTTGGAATGACGGTAAGCCAGGAACAGAATCAGATGCTGCCATATCATCTCCAGCGTTATGGTTGACGCTGACCTATGACTTAGTTATTCCTTTTCTTCACGCGAACAGTCTATCTTACGGGCTTCTTTGGGCCTGATCATGCCAACAAATCCGCCAGGAAGACCGTCTAAGAGCCATGAGTGCGAAAACTATTTTGAGGCGACATTGGTGACAGAATAGCCATGGCTGATGGTTCTTATATTAAAATCCGGGAGTGAAACAGCTAGTCTACTTGAAAGACATCGCTAACATATGACCGGTGGATTATATTCTCTCTTTGTCCTACAGCGTATAGATCTTTGAGAAATCATGAGTTGCGGTGTAATTGTCATACGCATACAAGAAAGAGAGATTGCAATTGTATTTACATCCGTGGATGCAAAAATGCATGGTTGCCTTAGAGGCAGGCCTGGAGGCTAACATGTCCCGTGATTTGGCGTCTGGGGTGGTTCTTTCGGAAGGGTGGTCAAAGCTCTCAACACCAAGATGCCTTCGTGTAACCCAATACCGTCGGGTTAGGGTTAGGCTCTTATTGGCTGATAACGCGAAGGGTTAATCGTCACAACAGACAGCGCGTTTGGCGCTACCTAGGCTCAACCTCACGGATACACATTTATAAGTCTTTACGCAATAATGAATACTCGAAGTGCCGCCGCAGGGCGCTCAGAGCGTGCATCTGCTCAGAATGAAAATCGCGAACCGAGACGTAGCAACCGAAGAAACGACCCGGTTCAGCGTAAAACAAGCCCAACAAAGAATATTGTTACTCAGCCCGTCCCTGTACCTGAACCTATTAGGGTTTTACTGAACGATCCCGTCGCTCGCCGTAATCCACCCCCTCAGGCTCAAGACGACATTAGCATCCCGTCGATTCCACTAAAGCCTGACGATGAAACCGAATTCTATGATCCGTTTGATTATTCGCAACCGGAAGACTCCGGCGAAGAACTTAACGACGTCAACAGCCCTATCGAAGAGCTTCGACTTGGTTCAGCAACCAACATAGCACAGAAAAGGATCTTGGAGCTAAGCATTCCAGACTTAGCAAGAGCCGCTGATAGTCTGTTTGACTGCTTCCAAGGAAAAGAAGCTGACGATGTCTTCAATGGAATCTTGGCCATCAAGCGACGTGCTTTCCACACTATCAGAACAGAATATGATGCACTTGATCAGTCTAACACGGCACCATTCATCGATTTCGCGCACTTCGTGGATGACGCTCTCACTCGAAACCAAAGCGTTAGGGTTACTCAGATCGCACGCACCAATGTTGTGACAGCTTACGACACGCTTTACGGGCTTGAGAATGAGGAGACATCGGCCATCTTTCCTTTTCTCGAATGCCTAAACCGGGTTTTGCCTGCATATTTCACCCCAGCTGATAATATGTTTCAAAACCCTCAGAGCACATTACACCTACGGACCTGGTTATTTGTCGAGGATTATTCTCATCACAAGGACGAAAAGGACTTTCGGGAGCTTCTTGTGGCATATTTCTGCAAAGAAGAAGAAGAAATTTTCAAGGATTTGAACAGGTCGGGACAAGAGGGCGAAGAAGGGTTTCCTACATATCCACAACTTTTCTCTGGGGGTTACTTCAAAAACCTCGGCGGCGTAGCTGGTGACGATCACGATGTTGATGATCTCTGCTCAGCACGGATCGCTCACATCAAGAAGATTATCGATGATAACAAGGAGGATGGGGGAATCTCTCAGCTAAGAAGGCGTTTTCCCCTGCATGATTTGGTTGAAGATCTCGTAGGGTGCTTTGAGAGCTTATACAGAGTTTTGGAGTACGCAGAGAGCGAGAGGGTGGGTACTGAACCTTCTCAACAAGGCCAGCAAGAGACTGCCTACAGCCAAGGCAATGATTATGGTTCGGAGTCGCAGTCAATCGTGCGTATGGGAAGTCAGGAGGCAGAGTAAGTAATGTTCTTACCTGGTAACAGAGCTAAATATTGACCTCCCAGCAGGCCCAGTTTGTTTGTCGGGCCAAAGTCCATTCAAGCCTTGCGTGGTGGAAGTCGAGCAACCAGTACTGTTCCCCCTTCCAACCAACAGCTTGCAGATTTCAAATCCGGAGTTCCCCGTGATTATCATGAGCATTCAAATGCCGACCTCCTGGGTGGTAGCCCGTTCCCCCCCGCAAGTTCTTATCGTTTAGCTACCCAAGGCGGGAGGGAACGAGAAAGAGGGCAGAAACGACCGCGATTTTCCCAGGATGATGAAGATGGGGAAGATCCATTTGAGACCGACACTCGGCGTGTTGATTCGGCGAGGCGAGAAGAGCTACAACGACAGATGCCGCCACCTCCAAGGCCACAACCTGTCCCACGGCGTCCTCAAAGGCATGTTCCTGAGTCTTCATTCTCTTCAGAGCCCTTACCCCCCCTTTCTATGGAGCAGTCGTCGCAGGATATGGGGTTACGTTCAGTATCGCAGGCGCCAATGTCCTCCAGACCTTTCAATGCTATCGCAAAGGCCGCATCACAAAGGAAAAAGGAGGTTCGTATGGCAGATCCAGAGCGACAAGGTCCACGGCAGCGCGTTCCTTGGAGTGAGCACGACTCCCAGGTCCTTTTAGATCTCATCCAGGAATACGGTGTCCGTTGGTCGTCCATCGAAACCATGAGTGAGCGGTTTGAATACCCACGCAATCAACAGGCGTACCGCGACCGTGCTCGAAACCTCAAGACGGAGATTCTCATGATTGACATGCTATTGCCTCCGAACTTTGACGGCGTAGCTTTGAGTAATAAAGAAATTGCAAAGATCAAAGGAGTTGGGAAGAATCCGTTTCGTAAAGAGGCGGATGTTGATGACCATAACAATCCCATCAATACTGAGCTTGCAGAATTCACGCCATTTTGACATTGGGCGACATAGATACAGAAGCTTGTAAATTCAGCGAATGGCTATAATCATGTACAATTCTTCATTGGTGTTATGCTTTACATTATGTATCATGGCGGCCATATCGCACCAGGGGGGGATCCCTACTCGCTGCTGTGGTGTACATTTACAAGTCTTGGTCAAAAATTGCATAGCATTTGTAATTCGGTTCATAGTTAAAAGAGCACGAGTTGCGTAATGTATTTCTAGTAAAATAAGCTGACTAAAGAAAGGGCGATCTCCTCTGACACCTGAGTCTACAGAGCCAGCTACACATATCATCATCCTTGCCCAGACTCTTCGCAATGGCTGGCGGCATAGCTATTGTGTTCCATGCCCTAAGAAATGGTGCTGATCAAAGCTAGTCGTGCCCTCAGTCCAGACAACAGCAATAAGCGCCGGTATAGTGATGTCAAGAAGGGTGGGATTTGTAAGGCGGAGCCATAAGACGCCCATAAAGATCTCTCATCTCAAAACCAATGCCACAAACGCCAGTGTCTGAGATGTTTGTCGAAAGAGATAGAAAAAAAGAAGTGAAGGACATATCATGAGCAGTTGATAAAACCTTGCGAGACTAGCTCGTCCGTCGGTCTAAAAGTCAAAAGCCGCGCGGTAGAAACAGTCGGGTGTCTCAATAAATGGGTATCAGCCGTAAAGGCGAGTTGAAGCTATTCTTATCTGTATAAAACAGTAATCTTCCTCGCAAGTTCAGAAATGTTATAACGAGATGACAAAGGGTATGCTGCAGTTTTTCGGGAAATGGTATAGCGTTAAAGTGGTGTGAGTAAAGAAAGATGGTCGCAGTAAGAGCGTTTGGATCCATGCCGTATCAAGCAAAGACATGGTCCAGGGACAAAGTGTCTTTTTGAACTTTTTGATCGTATTTAAGGGCGTATCAGTCCTGCGTAGTAGGTGCTGCCTTCAATAAAGAGCATTCATCGATGACGATAGGGGACATCCCTCTGCTTGAGTCGGTTCGTTCTCCATCCCTCGTACCACTGCTCTCGACTAGCTTCACGTAGCTCGGCACGCCATTCGCTAAAAACAGCCTCTTTCAGGCGTTGAAAGTCACAATGTTCTTCATTGTAAGGATCAGCAAAACCCCACGGGAACTGTCGGCCAATGACACCTGGCTCGTACAGATCCGGACTGATGATGGAAAGTGGCAGGAAAGGGATCTCATCTTCCTTTACTTTGGCCTCTTCTTGTGCTTTATGTCGCCGAATGGAGCTGGTGGATAGTCTTTTGGAGCTTGGAGACGCTGCTGGGCTTTCTCGATGGCCCTGTAGTGGGAATTCCTGGCTTTCAGGGGTTTGAGCACCACCGCGTTCGTGTCCGACCTCATCTTCCTCCTCGTCCTCCTCGGCAATTCTTTCGGAAGTAATACTACTCTCGTCCTCGTCATCAAGGCCAAGTGCTTCCAAGGGATCTAGGCCCGATTTCTTGATGCTGTCCCAAACGCTTCGTTTGAGAACATTCATATGCTTGGTGGTAATGGTGTCGGCCTTGGCAATCACTGGGATCACAGTAGTCTTGCCCTGGAGCGTACGCAGAACTTGCAAATCAAGGTCTTCATCCAAACTCCCTAGCACACGCGCACCAAGGTGTCCGTTTTGCTGACCATTGATAGCTGGGTTCCTCGCGGATGCAATGTTGCGATCCAATCGAGAAGGATCAAGGACAAGGAAGGTCGCATGGATGTGGGTGTCTTGCACACCAGGAGAGCGTACAACCTTCATCTCCTCTGCAAAGGTTTCCTCAAACTTGCTTTCAAGAAATGCGGACATTTCCCTAAGTTGAAGGTCGACTACATTCTTCTCTAGGCCTTCTGAGTCCCAGATGGTGAGACCAACACGCTCCCCGTCAATCTCAGTTTCAAGGTAGTGTGGAATAAAGTTTCCAGAGGGGGTGTTGCGATTCTGCGGCACTTCGTCATCACCCTTCTTGGCTCGTTTCTTGGGTGGAAGAGCGAGCGCTGTTTTGAGAAACTCAAGAAAGGATGTTTTTCCAGAGTTACGAGTACCAATGACGAGAATGCTGGTTTGGTGTTAGCATACGACTATCAAACAAATGAATTACATTGATTATAAACTCACTTCAAAGGCGTCGGGTCCTTTCGTCTGCGAACACGACGGGGACTGTTGACCGTGCTAATAGCACTACTAGCATAGCTGTAGCGGCCACGGTTCGTCATGCTTTCTGTTCTGGCATATGGATCGAAACCACCGTTGGGCAACGGCGGAACAGGGACGGCAGCATGTGCAGCAGCGCCATATCCCCGAGGATATTCTGCTGAAGGCCTGACAGTAGTGTAATCGGCTGATCGAGGAACGTTGGCTGGTGACTCGGGGCGCAACTCGGGGCCAAAGGATTTAGATAGTTGTTCAGAATGGTTGGCGAATTCGGGCAGCTTAGGAGCAATGCGCGTCGAGGCCTGGCGCTGTCGTTCAAGCTCAGCCTCCCTAAGGGCCTGCGCCTTACGACCACCTTTGCCTAGATCGCCACTTTTGCTGCGTCGGAGTAACATGCCGAAACTGGTACGGCGAGGCTGCTCGTTGTTCATCCTCTAGGGGATTGATCATGAAAAGGAAGAGAGTCGCGGCCAAGAGAAGGCAACCCAGAAGGTTAGAGTGGGCGGCGCGAGAAGGAGGGTGCGGAGCACGTGGAAGTAGCGGGGGGGCCTAAGATGGAAGGATGGGGAGCAAAAACTAAATGGGTGACTTTAAATGAAGTCGAGAACAAATGGCAATGGATCTGAGTGGAGGAACGGGAACGATCGAGACGGAAGGTGGATGGGCGTGCGGTAGTGGGCGGTCTTGGTTGATAGTTCAAAGTGTCCAAGCGAGTGGGCGGCACGAGGCAGCTGGTTGCAACAACTTCTTAGACGGACAATCAGCAGATGTCAACTGAACAAACATTGACTGATCTTCACTTGCCCTCTGTCAACTACAGGCCTTTCCAAATAACTCTTGAGGAGGAGAAAAGGGGATCTGTACAGTGGAGGGAGGTGATACGGCTGATGGATGGATTAGTACCTACCTGAGGTATAGAGCGCGTTTACCAGGTGTGGAGAGCCGCCAGTGCCAGTAGTGGGTGTAAGAGATCAGTGGAGAGTGTTTGAGAATTTGAGTCTCTGAATGAAGGTCGAGGCGTTCGTTTAGTTTGCAAAGGGGGAGATGAGCTGGACGACGTGTCTTGCCTGGTCTTTCCAGACGTTGATTCGTAGCCTTGAGATGAGATGGAAACAGGATTGATGCGCGTCTCCAGAGTCGGGCGCTTTTGGGGGAGTTATTTGCCAGGGGTGGCCCAGGCTCGTTTCGAGTAAGATAAGGCACCTGATTGGCTATCTTGTTTAAGTTGTGGAAGGTCAAAAACGGCACTGATGGAGGTCGAGATTAAAGGCATGGATTCAACAGAGCTTAGACAACGGAATTGTGCCCAAAAGAATACCACAAGGTAGTACCGACTCCAGCCCTTATACATGGGCAACCAAGTCTTAATGCCCAGTCGGACTCATTGCTACGTATAGACGCCGGGCATGATCCATATTACCTTACTCCGTACCTACAGTGCGCTTGTCGATGATATGTCCGAGACATACCTTAGGTATCATCCCTATTTGGATCGCTTCAAACATTAGGATACACAAGCCTAGCCCGGAAACATTGTGGCCTGTAGGTATTAACAGATGCCAAGCTTTCGATCAGACAGCATGCTAAGGCTTCTTTTCCTTTTCCCCCCTCGTTTCAACTCCCATGACTTTTACCATAACTATCATCTGAAGGACGTCAGGATTCGCAATCCATCGGCGCATCTGTTCTGACACAATCCCGGATGCGGACCCTTAAAACTGATTCGCTAACCTTCTGCAGCACTAGCGATGGTGCAGGGTCCAAGACAATCTGACTGGACGGGGTAAGGGGCATTAGGGGGAAGCCAATTCTGCATGAGGACTTGACTCCGTTCATAAGAGACGGTGATTATTTGTCAATTTAAAGCCGCAGTCAGTGGTCTGAACGAGAAAAGGAGCCTGTGTATCTCCCACCTACTTTCTTCCTATACCATTGAACACCGACTATGTCTTGCACGAAGCTCCAGTCTTGCAGCGGTCCTGGCAGCCTGGTTACTGGGTCCTGGTCGCATGGTCCTTATCCTTATGAGCGGGGGCATCATGAGGTGGATACAGTCCCGCCAATCTAACGCCACAGGCACATGGCTTTGGGCTTAGACTCCAATGTACTACCAGTAAGTCTGTGTCTTTGTGTCTTACAAGTAATTATCTGGCTCGTGGTGCGGAGTACCTACCTACTCTGTACGGAGTACGTGCGGCCTTATTGCTTGCATTTCCGGATACAAGCTCGATGATCAGAACCGAATCCCAGTACATTCTCCTGTGTCCTTGTTGAATTTAAGCACAGACATGAAGATATTTCTATGAGCCAACCAAAACCAGAAATCCCATCTTTTAGGCTGTATCGGATCGACCCACTAATGCAGGTACACGGGGTACCAGTCAGGCCACAGGGTAATTCCTTTACACTATAAGGTAAACCCTAATTAAGTATTTTTAATTATACTACCTGCCTATAAAAAAACTTACTATTTATAAAAGTAATATAAAAATTAAATATAT
>JABEEJ010000182.1:0-11648 GCA_013363135.1 Fusarium brevicatenulatum
GCTATAAGCTTATTCTAGCAGAGAGAACCTAGTATCCTACAGTGGGGAGCCTGGCGCTATTCCTTCTTACGGATAGCGCTCTGGTACTGCTTGGGGCAAGAGTTGGCGCTCTTTAAGCACATTTGAGACTCGGTAGGTTAGAGTTTCAGATATCTACAAGTCTACTCAATACTCCCATAAGGCAGGACCTGGCGATGGGCTACATGTCACTCACACGAGCCTGATCCGCTAGCCTGGATATATACAAGTCAAGACCGTCGCCTGGGGATTCCTTATCGAGAATTGGCAGGGGGGCCTTGCATTGATCCACTAATATATGGACTATCGCTCGTCAAGCAGTGGATTCGACATGCGAGATAGCATGTCGTGATCACCACCAGACCAGATACAAATCCGATGCTCGGCTGGAAACGGACATTCTAGACAGCGCTGTTGATGAAGGCGCTCAGTATCCAATATCAGGGCTCGACACGGCATGCTCAAGCACAGCATACTCTTTGTTCCTCACTTTATGCTATAGATCCGAACCATGGGCAACGTCAAGACAGTCGATCTCGAGAACACCTCGGGCGCCTACTTCGCTGCTGGTACTCTATCCTCAGCTTCGCGAACTCTCCAAGTCTCCGGCCAGGTTGGCAGTGCCAAAGACGGCACTGTCCCAGCCGACTACGAGTCCCAGATTCATCTTGCCCTCCTCAATCTGCGCAAAATCCTCATCGCAGCAAGCGCGCGCGTCGAGAACATCACCAAGCTTACCGTCTACGTCGTCAACTATGATTCGACCAACAGGAAGCACACGCGGCACATCCAGAAGTTCCTGAGGGGCCACAGGCCTGCCATGACTCTGGTGCCGGTCGATAAGCTGGCGATGCCGCAGTGGCTGTTTGAGATCGACGCAACTGTCGCTCTGCCGTCGGTTGAAGCGCCACCTCGCCCTCCTACCCTTGCAGCAGCCTCGGAAAAGCACGACGTGGTCATTGTGGGAGCTGGTCTGGCGGGCTTGACGGCCGCTCATGAGCTTATCCGCGCTGGCCTGTCGTGTGTCGTTCTGGAAGCTCGTGATCGTGTCGGAGGCAAGACCTGGAGCCAGGAGCTGCCCTCTGGTGCTGTCATTGATCTTGGCGCTGCTTGGATCAATGATACGAACCAGAGCAGAATCATTGCCTTGGCCAGGAGATTTGGCGTCGATTTGATTGAGCAGAACACCAACGGGCACTGCGTGCTTCAGAATGACAAGGGAGAGATCTCCTTGTTTCCTTATGGCGAGATTCCCAAGGTATGTATTCTTCATCCTTTCACGAGAGGTGTGCATTATAGCAGCCTGCTGACGAGGTTATCTTTTGTTCAAGTTCGATGAGGAATCTCGAAAGAACATCGAGATCATCCGAGACATGACGGAGAGGGACTGCCAGGCTCTGGATACCTGGAACCCGAGAGACACGGCCCTCGATTCCATGACCTTTGAGGCCTACCTTCGATCCCGAGGAGCTAGCGAAGCGGCACTAGCTACGGGAACGGTTTGGACGCGTGCGATGTTGGGCCAGGACCCAAAGGACATCTCGGCTCTGTACTTTCTCAACTACTGCAAGTCTGGAGGTGGCCTGATGCAGATGCGGTCTGACCGTAAGCATGGCGGGCAGTACTTGCGTGTAAGACAGGGAACACAGCTGTTCGCCAATGGCCTTGCTTCAAGTCTCCCAGCTGATACAGTGCGTCTCTCAACGCCGGTCAAGTCCATCGTCCAGAACGGCGAAGCTGGCTCTATTCTCGTGCAGACCTCTTCAGGCAGAGTCATCTCAGCTCGCAAGGTCATCACGACTGTGCCGGGGCCTGCCCTCAGGTCCATCTCCTTCTACCCCGAGCTGCCACACGCCAAGCAGCTGTGGGCCGAGTCATTGTCCTACGGATACTACACAAAGGCAATGATGGAGTTCAAGTCGCCGTTCTGGGTCGAAGCCGGAATGTGCGGCCTCATCAACTCCTTCACCGGCCCTGCGGCAGTTGTTCGCGATACTTCGGCTCCGCAGAGCAACAAGCATGTCCTCACCTGCTTCATGGCCGCAGACCACGGCCGCGCATGGGGTGCCCTTCCGAGCCAAGCGGAGAAAGAGGCTGCGCTGCTCAAACAGCTCAAGAGCCTCTACAGTGTCAACAACATCGAGGACTTATTCGTCTCGCTGACGTACTACGAATGGAGCGGAGATGAGTGGTCTGGCTTCGGATGCCCTTGCACGGCTCTGCCACCTGGTCTTCTTGACACAGTGGGCGGAGATAGCCTCAGGCAGCCGGCTGGAGACCTGCATTTTGCTGGCACAGAGACGGCTGGCGAGTGGAAGGGGTACATGGAGGGCGCGGTGCGTAGTGGTGAGCGGGCGGCCGGTGAGGTTGTGAAAGACCTGAAGGCAGGTATTGTCTGCCGCCTATAGAAACACATCATGGGCGATCTGATACTCCCAATCATAAGTGAGATTCGAGCCGCCGCTGAAGCCAAAGGCATCACCCTCCAACCTGATCTTGTCGACGCCGTGGTTAACCAAGTTCCCATCGAGTCTGGCTTCAGCCTAGCATGTGTCGAGATTGTGACAAGGGGAACCTGATGGAGATTAAGAGCATGGTGGGAGAGCCTTTGCGTGAGGGGGAGAGGCTGGGTATTGCGATGCCGACGCTGAGAGTTTTGTTAGGGATCATGAAGGGGTTGCAGTTGAAGGTCTTGGAGGAGAAGCGAGCGTGGGCGACCAAGTTCGATGAAAAACAACCCTTATAGATAGATAAGATCAGAATACAATGGACGCAAACTTCATGTATCTAGCTTCATCTGAGCCCTGTACATTCCCTGACATCGAAGTGTTGCCAGTCCTAAAGTTGAGATGTATATCTTAGCTGTTGTCATAGATCCGTGAAGTTATAGATTGACGTGTAAGGCCGGATGTGTGTTCTAAATTATATGCCTATCTAAGCCTTGATCATGCACAGAATTGTTCTCCCTTGCTCAACTCGCCTTTTGACTTCCAAATCTCATACTCAAAGTCAGGCTGGAACTCCGTATACAGTGTCTCCTAAGGCATATCGTTAGATTGAATAACCTCACCAAAAGTCACTTTCTCTTCAAGAACTGGAAGCAAACTTACAGGATCAGCATTCACCTTGTGGGTAAACGCGGCCGCCTCATCGCTCACAGTCTTCTTCTCCAACCCGGTCGCTTCGACCATGAGCTGCACCTCACAGGTCCTCTCTAACGCGGTGAACAGGTACGCAGCCTCATCGACCGTCCCGCCGGTCGTCAGCAGCCCGTGGTTCTGGAGGAGCATAACCCTGCCCTTGTCTCCCAATGCCTCGACCAGGTTTTTCCCTTCATCCTCGCCGAGCACAACACCGCCAAAGTCATCGTATACTGCTTGAACGCCGTAGAAGAGACAGGCGTCCTGATTGATGATGTCGACAGGCTTTCCAAATGCAGACCAGGCCTTTCCGAAGCGAGAGTGCATGTGACAGGCGGCATGGATGTCAGGGCGGGCTTTATGGATGGCGCTGTGGATGATGAAGCCGGCGGCATTGACTGCGACTCTGTTTCCGCCGATGACCTGACCCTCTTCGTTAATCCGAACCATGTCGCTGGCCTTGAGCATGCCGAAGTGCTTGCCAAGTCTAATTTGCTTCGTATCAGCAAGCCTGAACACGATTACTAGAAAACCCAAGAGTTGGCGTGTATTTGACTTACGGGTTGATCCAAAAGGTGTCCGGCTCGACAGGGTCACGGACAGAGATGTGTCCAGCTGTGCCTTCTGTGAACCCCTTGCGGGCAAACACCCTGAACGCGCCGGCCATGTGTTCGAGCTGCCATTGGCGCTTCTTGTACAGGTCGGTGAACTTGGGAATGCCGGGAAACTCGTATCCGCCAGTGGCTAGGGAGGCCGGGATAGTACCCGACGTCGCTGCAGTGGTCGATTGCTGAGTCGGAAACAAGGAGACTGTAGCGTCGAGCTTTCGCTCTTCAGTCTGTGTTATGCTTGTAGACATGGCGTTGGCTGTTTTGCGCGTATGTCTGGATGTAGACCGGTGTGTTACAAGGATTTAGGAAAGTAGGGTTGTGCAATGTCTAAGTTCCCCGGCAGAAAGGGCAGTATTTTGATGGAGATAACAAAGATCTAATCCCCAGAGATGGCGTATCAATATAGCTTCGGCAGCTTTTCAACCACCACAAAAGTCCATCACAGACTTTTACGGAGAGGTCGGGAGGGATAGTACGTATCATTACAGCATGGGTGCGGATGCCTGATGGTCCTCAATTGCCACCCCTTCTAGTAATCACTGGCGACGCAATGTTTTACTCCCGGTCGAGAAACTCCGTATGTAAGCTAAGCCCCAAAACAAATGGAGCTGTTGTTTGCAGCAATCTTGGGGCATCAGCTTCCCATTCTCGCGTACGATAAGGGTGGGGGCAGAGGTCTGAGCCCATTTCCAGGAATTTGATGATTATCTTTGAGAGTATATGGTCCTCCACAATTAGAGAGAGAGAGGCAATGCGAGGCGAGGCGTGGATTTCCTATTTCAGCTCCGGGGACCGGAGACCCACTTCAACTTTTCGGCATCAGGCCCGGCGGTATCTAGATATCTCCACGTGCGTATGGGTCAAATTTCATGGCGATGAGATCCTTTAACCAAGATGATAGTTGTCTCTGTATCTCGTCATTTCTTCTTGAGTCGGCCTCGAAAATTCGAAAGCTCTGGGCATCTCATCACAACACAGCCCTATCAATATGGCCAACGCAGTACCCCAGCTGAGGGATCCTTCTCTCTTCATTCAGAAGAACTTTATCAACAATGAGTGGGTAGACTCCATCTCAGGCAAGACTTTCAATGTTTATGGTAAGCAAATATATCCATCTCAATTGTGTTCCTTGTCCCGGGTTGAGAGGCTGTTTCCCACCGCCTCGCTGACATCTGTCCCCAGACCCTGCGACGGGCTCGACCATCGGCTCATGTCCTGAGTCAACCCCTGAAGATGCGGAGAGTGCCATTCAAGCCGCCTCAGCCGCTCTTCCAGTCTGGAAATCAGCTACAGGACGGGACCGCTCGAGGATCCTGCGGCAGTGGTACGAGTTGGTTCTGGATAACAAGGACGACCTAGCGACGCTTATTACGTTGGAGAACGGCAAGTCCAAGGCCGATGCAGATGGCGAGGTCCTCTTTGCGGCGAGCTTCATAGAGTGGTTTGCTGAGGAGGCGCCACGGATTTATGGCGATGTCATCTCCCACAGCCAGTCGAGCTTCAGGGTCTCTACCTTGAAAGAGCCCATTGGCGTATGCGGCCTCATCACACCGTAGGTTACCTTTGGTCCATAATCTCGACATGGCGTTTCCAACACTAAGACATCCTCTCTCTACTCACGTTGCTGACGCCATCGTCTAGATGGAACTTCCCAGCCGCAATGATAGCTCGGAAACTCGCTCCAGCCCTCGCCGCTGGCTGCACCTCGATTCTGAAACCGGCCTTCGAAACACCCTTTACGGCCAATGCGCTCCTCTCTCTCCTCTCCCGCACTTCACTCCCAGCCGGCGTTGTAAACTCCATTACCGCAGATGCCAATACCCCCTCGATCGGCCAAACCCTCTGCTCCTCCAATATTGTTCGCAAAATCTCATTCACTGGCTCGACCCGCGTAGGCAAGCTTCTTATGAGACAATCCAGCGGTACCCTAAAGAAGATTAGTCTGGAGCTAGGTGGCAATGCGCCCTTTATAGTGTTTGACGATGCAGATCTGGACGTTGCTGTGAAAGCAGCTGTGACGAGCAAGTTTAAGTCTTCGGGTCAGACTTGCGTGTGCTCGAACCGCATCTTTGTACAGAAGGGGGTGTATGATGAGTTTTTGAGGAGGCTGAGGGAGGAAGTCGGCAAGTTCAAGGTTGGGTCTGGGTTTGATGCCAAAACAACACATGGACCTCTCATCTCTGCGGCGGCTGTTCAAAGACTTGAAGGTCTCGTGAGCGAGGCGGTACAGGGCGGTGCCAAGGTCGAGTGCGGCGGTTCAGCCCTTAAGGATCAAGGTGAGTGCATACATCACAGTCGCGCCCGTCTTGCTGCTGCACTCACCACCAGGCTCACTGACCATACCTGCATCGCAATAGGCTCCAATTTCTTCGCCCCAACCATTCTCAGCAACGTGGACACCTCCATGCGCGTTGTAGACGAGGAGATTTTCGGCCCCGTAGCCCCAGTCTTCAGCTTCGATGAAGAAGAAGCCATCGTCCAGGTCGCCAACAAATGCGATGTCGGCCTTGCCTCCTACATCTTCACACAGGACCTGAACCGCGCGACGAGAATCACCGAACAGCTTCAGTTCGGCATGGTCGCAGTCAATAGTGGCGTTGTGTCTGACGCTGCTGCTCCGTAAGTTACCCTTTCCTCTGATCGCCCTCTAGGCGTTGCAATTGAGTAGGAAGCTAATATCATGGTTCAGCTTCGGCGGAGTCAAACACTCGGGTCTTGGTCGCGAGGGAAGCAAGTACGGCATCGATGATTACCTACAGATCAAGACGGTGGTGCTGGGCAACGTCAATGTGCAACACCGCGCCCTTTTGTAGGGATAAAAGAATAGAAAGGGGGTTATAGCTTTGGGATAATATCGAAGTGTAGTAATATTTACTGTCAATTACCAGCCTGGAAGCTCGCCTTGACCCTAGTTCAGTGCAGCGGCCTTTCCATAACACTAATTTGGCCCGATATGCACATCTCTCTCTAAATCACCTTTCCTAATTACCGCCGACAAAGTCTCGCACCATCTGATCCAAATCAACCGAATACAACCAGTCAATATCAAATGGCTTAGTCTCAACATCAGCCTGCTTCGGCATCCTCCTCTTATTGATCTCATTATTCAACTCGATGATCTTATCAACACGCTCCTGTCTACCCTTCTGCCACCTTCCAAGAGCATCACTAAGCCCCTCACTGTTCTTCTCCTTCAATTGACCAAGAACTCCAGCGAAGGTATATACATCCTCAAAAGCCTGGTTCACACCCTGACCGGCAGTAGGAGGGATGGCATGTGCTGCGTCGCCGAGAATAGCGACACGGCCGTGCTTGGCGCTGGAAGCCCATGTCTCGAGTTTTGGGAGGAGATAGAATGGCCAGAGGTTGACTCTATCAGGAGAGATTTCTGAGGTTGAGTTTGCGACGATAGCAGGGAAGTTCTCGTTGCCTTCGCGGAGAAAGTCAACGCACCATGTCTTATCAGAGTTCATCGCCTTCCAAGCATCACGGCCTGGATCTTCACCCACAAAGATCTTTTGCTTTCCGATGAGAACCTCAGAACCATCAGCTAACTGTGGTGCAATGACGAAAGCACCGCGCTTGTCGTGCATGAAAGTAGCTGGTAACTTGTACTCATTATTCTCCAACTTGAGTTGCTTTGCGGGAACAGCAGCTGTGACGCCGATCATGTTTGTGAACTTTGGTTCCAAGTCTGGATGAAGATACTTTCTCACGCGAGAGTGGATGCCATCAGCTCCAACCAGAAGACTAGCAGTCTCTTCACTCCCATCCGTAAAGCGCCACGTGACGCTATCTTCCGTCTCACTAACAATACTCTCAAATTTTCTCCCATACTCAACCTTGATACCCGCTTCTTTAACAAGATCAAGAAGAACATTAATGAGCTCAAAACGATAAACACGAATACCAGAGTATCCATATTTCTCCTGGTTTCCAAACTCAAAAACGTCAACGAGTTTATCATCCTGGGAGTAGAAGTACAAGTCCTGGAATTTGTAGGACTTGGGGAGCATGCGCTCAAAAACTCCGAGCTTGTCTAGGGCGCGGAGGGAGTTGGGAGATAGCATGATTGCGCCGCCGATGTCGAGGGGGGCGCTTTGTTGTTCGTAGGCGGTGGATTCGATGCCTTGTTGGTGGAGGGCGAGGGCTAGGGCGAGACCTGAGAGGCCTGCTCCGATGATGGCGACTTGAGGGGATGACATATTGATATTGGATGAAGGAAGAGGTAGAAGTATTCTTCGATGTTTTGGAGTTCTGCGAGCGTTTATAAGTGTGATGTGAATCTTGGTATGAGTGATGAGTTTCTGATGCATCACCTCGTCCATGACCTCGTATATATACACAACCACTCAGCCACCCTTCCTCCCACCATCCTCTGAACAATTCACCCTCATCCTGCGGGAATTTCCTGGCGGCGTCGGTCTTTTGCTCAAAAATCCCTTCATTCTCACACAATCATGCCGCCCTCATCCGTCTCAACCAATCACCTTGACCAAGACCCCTCTTCTATCGGCCGAGTCAATCCATTCGGCCGATATCCTATCTTTCTCGGCCGGCGAACAGTCAGCACTACCTCTCCCTTTGGCTAGTACACTCTCTAAATCATCTTCTATAGGCTATGTCGCTTACTTATGCGCCCGCTGTAATGCTCGGACCTGTTAGTGCTGATTTCTAAGCTGCGGCGCAGTTTTCGCATAGCCGTAACAACCGCCCGGCCGAGATATCGGGACCGAAACTCTCGGCCGGGAGGAATGAGAGTGGGATTTGCTATAAAGACTAAGGATGCGACGGCAGTAGGTTTTGCTCATCATTTCACTCACATATACAACCAAGTCCTTGAGCAGCTTCTACAAATATTCTAAATATTTTCAACTTCAACTCTTGAGCTCAAACTCTAAGCATTTCATCACCCTCATCTTCACTTGGCATCTGTGACCTACCCCACTCAACACCAACTACCGCTTCTCCACCAAAACCTCTTCAAAATGCACTTCCTATTCATTGGCGGAACAGGTCGCAACGGCTCGTTAGCCGTCCAAGAGGCTCTATCCCGCGGCCACACAGTCACTGCCCTTGTCCGCAACACAAACTCCGCCAAACTCCCCTCTCACCCCAATCTTACCCTCGTCCAGGGAACACCAACTTCAGAGTCCGACGTCCTCAAGGCTCTTACAACACCTCAGGCTCCGCAAGTAGTCATCTCAGCTCTTGCACAGGTCAGAGTCACAGAGTCCCCTTTTGCAGCTCTTCACCCTGATACTGCACCTGATTTCATGGCTGTCAGCATGCGTGCTCTCCTCGCTGCTATTTCTCAAGCAAATACATCCCCCAAAATCGTGGTAAACTCAGCTCAAGGCGCTGGATCGTCGTGGCGCTCTATGAATCTCCCTGGAAAGATGATCTTTAGCCACGGAAGCATGGGCATTGGTCTCAAGGATCATAATGAGGTTGACCGCCTGGTCAGAGAGAGTGGACTGACTTTTGTTCTTTCTCGCCCTGTTATGCTTGGAGATGGCGAAGCTCAACCTGTCAAGGTTTGGCCCGATGATGGAAAGGGCTGTGCTTGGATGCCCAAGATTACTAGGGGGAGTGTTGGCAAGTGGCTTGTTGATGCAGCGGAAAGCAGCGAGTGGGATGGACAATCTCCTGTCCTCAGCAACTAAGACCTTTCGAGTTGGAAGCTAAAGGTGCATTGGTTGGATGTTACTTCTTTACTTCAGTTATGATTTATAATGAGTTTCACGGACTATTCTTGCTTTAAATTTTATCGGTTACTTTCATCTCAGCCCTAAAGCTTCTGTCTCTTAGCAAGTCTATATCATGAAAGCATTGCCAAGGAGCGAGAAAACATCAGAACGTGATACAGGACTTCAAGATAAGCTCAGTAAAAACATCCTCAGCCCCGCAGAAGATGTCCTGAACTCAGCAAAAGGTATCCTAAACTCAGGTTCATTTGCCTAAGTCTCTTTATCATTTGGGACCAGGTCCTAATCTTCTTTCCTCCCCTAGGCACTCAGTATATAATTACTATTCCTCTGCCTTGACGAGCTGGCTTTTGTAATAGCGACTTGGTCTGGTAAAGCCAGCTGGCGTCTTTTCCACCAGACAAACCTCTTCATAACCCTCACGTTCTTCCGCATCTATAAGTCTCATTCCCGCAAGTTCCTCGTTCTTTAGCAGCATAGGCCCTTCCCCTACCTTCGCCTTCGCCCACTGTTCCCAGGTCTTGATCTTGAGCTTCTCGTCAGGCACCCATTCTGTACGACTGCTCCAAGATGCAGGCAGCCTCGCGTCTGTGTTTAGTAACCTCCATGGCCGCCCGGAAGCCAATGGGTAGATCCACTTCTTTTGAGTCATGTACGCCGCCCCGTCATTCAAACGCATGTAGACGAGCGATAACATCCAAAACCGACCTTGCGATACCCCCTCAACTTCATATTTAGTAGTCGGAAAAGCCCAAGTCGTGATCCGTTCTCTTTTTATATGACAGCGCAGTAATGTCGTGTAAATATCTCGCTTGTAGCAGCCCATCGGCGCTACTGATCCCAAGACAGTGATGTCTGCATCAGGGGTATCTGGCAGCTCAACTACCCGCTGCAGTGCTGGGATAATCGACTTCCAGACAGACGCCTCATCCTGACGTCTCTCTGGACACGGTGTTTTGTGCTGCGTGCCCACGCAATCAACATGAAGACGCTGTATATTCGGCAGGCCGATGGGATGGTAGCAGCCACCCGAGTCCCAAGTGCCAAACAATGCATCGCACAAACAACTCATATCGATATGCACGTGCTGCATTCGTGGCAGCAGGGGTCGCAAATCCTCGCAAAGATGAGGTTTAGGTCCGTTGAGGTCGTAATTTATGTTATCCGATGTACCCAACGCAAGCTCCAGGCTCGTGCAGCTTCGTGGAATTCTCTTCAAAAGGGATGGAATGATCGGCACCTGGATGAAACAGAACGGGTCTCGATGATGGCGCGCTAGAGAGAAAGACCTGAGATCCTTCATGAGCGGAAGCACATCCACCGCCAGTTGAAGGAATGAATCGTGAGTGTCGGTGTGAAAACCTCCTGGTGTTTCAGGTGGGCGATTTATGTAGAGAGTCAAAGACCGTGTTAAAGAAATGGCCCATTGATCATGACATGCTATGAAGAGATCTATTTGAGGGCCGACAAAGAACACGAGGTCTTTGTAGAGTAAGCGAAGAGCAACATTGTGCCATTCTCTGTTGACGAGAAGACAAGAATGAACGGTAGATCTCTGGTCGCAAGGGCTAATATTCTCAAACACATTGGTGAGAAGTTCGGGAGGGAGTGTATTGGCCATTGGATAGAGGAAATTGTGAATGGAATTGTGGTATTGAAGAGAAGCAGAACCATAGAACAAGTAATTGGAGGCATTTATCTTGCTGCATGTGTTGAGCTCCAGGCATCCTCCATTGGTCTCTATCCTATTGGCAGGGGCGGATAATGCCCCAGTCAACGAACGTGGCGGAGTCAGGCCGACGGCCGAGCTTTTATTCGCTGCCCAGCGCAGAGTAGAATGGTCAAATTATAAATATTATCTTATCATAATAGTTCTTAAAATAGGGCAGTTTACGAGTTACTTATATAGTTTAAAGGACAATTAGCAAGAGGATAAACTATTCTTTAAAGTAAAAATTAAAATTATTAAAAAAAATAATAAAGTAAAGCTATAATAAAACTAAGCTATATACTTAAATATATATATTTAATTAATAAAGTTATTATTAAAAATCTATAATACTTAGCTAATTTATACTAAAGTAAGTAAATAAATAAGGTTTAAGAGACTTTAAAAAGGTTAGATTAAATTAGTTAAGTTAAAGCTAATTTATATTAGCCTTATATTAAAT
>JABEEJ010000183.1:0-24847 GCA_013363135.1 Fusarium brevicatenulatum
CTCTTAATGCTTTACTTTAATATACGCTAGAATAGTGCGTAAAATGGTCACGGAGGGAATAAATGGGTGAAAAGTGGTTGTGGCGGCCTGGGCGTAGGTGTTGACGTGTTCCCCTTTAACAGAATGTGATATGTTACAGGTGATGAGGACAGGCTGGCATCGAGCGCCATAGCTGCAGCCTGAGGCATTGGGCATTTTTACAGTGATCTGAACCTCTCTTGATCTCTTCATGATCTGATAGCGATTTCTAATGTCATAGTGAAGATATGGTTGTAGATCGACGTAGGCAGGAGATGCTATTCGTTCGAACCCATCTCAACGGATGGCGCAATTGCTTACAACATCCCCTAAACTGAGGAACAAGCTTTTCAAGGAAGGTGGGAGATTTAGAATGGTTCCTGCGGAGATCCTTACTTTTTAATGAGAACGTTCAGCTGGGTCATTTCTTTTTGTAGTTCGCAGAAGTGATGAGGATATAGGAAACGAAAGATGATCACGAAATGTATGGGGAACGAAATTAAAATTGAGATTTCATCCTCGATCTGAGTACCAAGAAGCTTCGAGATGGGCAACGATATGAAAACAGCAATGCATGCCTGTGAATAGCTTCATGTCAATGTCTGTTGCTTTTACATGCAGGGTAAGAGGTTGATTGATGGGACGATAATGGGGAGCAACTGATAAGCGCTGATAAGATCTGAAATCGTTAGTGGCTGCAGAGATGGAATAAGCTTAATCCGAAGCCCCGGATCTCTTCAATAAACGCGACGCGACAGTGATCACGATGGCTGGACTCTGTTTCTAGCTGGCTAAGGTAACATGTGTCTAAACAGACGTCACTTCTAACATACGCCCTTTCTAGGGTAGCCCGTCCGTCTCCACTCATGGAATTGCAAGTTACGAAACAAGGAATCCACGATCTCGGAATTCCATCCATCGCATTTCGATGGCCCTGAAAGTCAGTACTTGTATTAAAAACTGAAATGTGAATTGAGCTGAGTTCCCCTACCGCCTGTATTCGCATCGTTTCTCATCGACCATGATTGTGGCCTTGCTCCAATTGGGAATGATGTGATGTCGTACCAGCTCGAAAAATAACTGCAATCTAACGAGCCCGATTGGCTGCGTCGGAAAGATTGGTACACTTTTGGGAACGACAAGACCGAAGATATTTGTTTCAATGCAACCAAAAAGCAGGTTCATTAGTAGACTTAGCCCGATATGTCAGGTCCTCGGAAGTTTATCGTGGTATTTTCGTAATGCACTGATCCTTCTCAGCTCATCACCTCAGATTGGCAGCGCTAGTAATCTGATCGGGACAGATCATCATGACTCTGTGTAAGTAATAGGATTGAATCCTTCGATTATTAGCGTTCTATAGCAGCATGACTCGATTTAACTCGTATCGCGATGCTTGAGTAGCAGAGTTCTTCAAGGAACAAACCTAGAAAACTGTGAGGGCTTTCCAAAGACAGTCGGAAGATGTATAAATGCCCTCGAATCTTTTCATCAATCATCCTTCTTCACTGTCATCTCTCTACTCAAGTAATCTCAACAACCTTTCTAAAGCCTTAATCGACTATTGAAATATCATCATGTTCACTCTTTGTACCACTCTTCTCAGCCTCACAGCTCTCATATCCCCAGCCTTAGCCGAGCATCTCCGTATCGTCTGGAGCAAAGGCGACTTCTCCGCCATCTCCGGCCCCAACGGCGGCAACCAAAACGGCCACTGGTGCAACTTTGTCATCATCGACAAAAACGGCGATGCTATCTTCACTGAAGCCTATCCCGGCGGTTGCGCAACATGTCAGATTGACAATGGTCGCGAATTCGTCATCGAAGGAATATGCTGGAGTGCGCCTCGGAAGTTCCTCTGCGTCTCCAACATTGCGGGAAATCCGCAGAGCTGTGAGGTCAAGGATAATGATGGGAATAGTTTGGGTAAGGCGGAGGGGAATACGAATTGCGATTGTATTGGGTTTGCGATTGGGTCGTCGAGTGGACGTGTTGTTGAGATTGATACAGAGGATTCTTGTCCTGCGATAGGCGAGGATGGTAACGATCTTCATGTTATTTGGGATACTGCGTGTCTCCAGGGTTGTACATCAGGTGTCCAGGCTTAACAAGAGTTGTGAATAGTTTCTGAGTCGCAATGAAGGAATTTGGAGACAAATAATAACCAAAAGCACGAGTTATTGTCATCAGATTGCACCATCTCGTATTGTTGGCAGTTTTATGGTTTCCGGCCGTACGGCGTCCCACATTGACTTCTCGCGGATTTTAAGCGAGCTCAATCCTCACAGTACAGCGATGGAGCTTCTTCGGTCGGGCTATACACGCTATGTCAGGCCATTGGGCCAGTAATCTTCGCGTTTGGGCAAGACTTGCTTCATGTATTCGAAGCCAACTGTGACTAGCTGATGAGAGTCGCATCATAGACAGGCACGCCAGTTCGATTCTCGACGAGCTCGTCGATATTGCCCCTGATGCTGTTAGCGCAGATATAGTCCCAGTAGGCATAGGATGATGTTGGGAATCCTGGTGGCGCGAATTATCTCACCCAAGGAGGAATTCTTGCTGCCGACGTCACTTCGAGCGAGATGCTCAAAATCGAGAACCAGAGAGTTGGCTCTGGATTCAAACAGCTACTGATCTTGCAGGTTGTGTGATTATTGGTAATAATAACCATAAACACATGGTAAGAGCCTCTACTATTGCAATTTGTAACAGGGGTTCTTTTTATCTAAACGCTTATCGTGAATTAGAATATAACTAAAAGTCGGGCCGCAACTGGTATCAAGTTACTACGCCGCACTAGTCACTCGGGACTTTATATAACCAATAACACAAGATTTATGCCTACAAGGATATTTCACTTGATTCTCAGAAGCGGCCGCTAGCATCCACCTCTATTATCACCTCCTCTGTCCCTTTTGTCCCTTGCCTCTTCCACAATATAGCCAACCGCTGCCTTCAAGATAAAGCTTCAGGCCGCTAACACAGGTGATAACTACCACGTGGCCCTTTCCTGCCCTTTGTCTTGCGCTGTCTTGTCTGTTCTGCCCTGTCATTCTGACGACTTTCTCGGTCCTCTCTCCTAACCGTCTGAAGCCGAGATTGCGTAAAATGTCCAATTGCAATGCTCCAAGGCCTTAAGTACCTTGGTTGCCAGATTGGCCTGGAACACGGTATTGGAACTTTTGAGAGGAAGCAGCTTTCAAAGCATGAATTGCGGACTCTATAAATATGACCCTGCTACTAGATACCCTGGGTTCACTATCAGTTATCCCGCACCTCCGTTCCAAGCCTGTAGAAGGAAGGTATTATGTATTAAAGTGGTACGTTCCATTTATTTAACCGATAAACACTCTCGGTAGTAGGAAGGGCGCTGAACAAGAGACTTTACTTTCAAGGTTAAACTTTAGGCTATTAAGTTGCATTGCTGCTGAATGCTGAATGGAGGCTCATATGCAAGGATCGGATTCGTTTGTGAGGCGCATTGCTAGGTTTTCTTTAGCCACAATCCTTCTCGTATTGTTTTGGTGAGTCAGCCGATGATAATCTATGGAAATGTTCAGAGCTCTCAGCCTCTCACAACTGCCGATATAGTCCACCTTCTGATTCTGGAGTAGTCAATCAGAGACTCAACATACGAGAGTTGTCCTTAGCCTGATCTGGCAGGCGCGTTAGAACTTCTGTTTAGAACAGTCAGATGATAGGTTTGCGAGTATTAGCTATAAATACTGAGGGATCTAGCCTTTCTTCACCAGAGAACAAGCTTTCACAACCACTTCAAGTTTTCATTTCCCTCCAGACTTTGCTGGTCCTCAGACCTTTTCTCTTATCAACTTCACTGAGAATTAAATCTCGGCCTCTCAAGCCTCAAGACCAAAATGCGCTTCGATATCACCGCAATCATCGCGGCAATGGCCCTGACTGTCTCAGCAGACCGTCTGGAGGTCTTTACAAGTTGCGCGCCTACCAGCTGTCATAGCGATGAGGGCACCTTTTATACCGACTTTGGTGCCTACCGTGTTAATGCCAATGAAGGGTGCAGAGGAACTTCAGTTCCTGCCATGACAGAGTTCTGTATGGACTGGAACAACAGACGCGGCCATTTTAGGTTCTCGGGACAAGCGAATAAGCGTTGTCTAGTTCAAGACTCCGAAACCAGGGTCGGTTGTGGCAGTGACGGGACGGACTGCTTCAGGACGACTTGGAAAGAGATTGCGTGTTACTGGCGCGAGAAACCTATTCCGGAGGAACAGCTGGCCACTGAGTCTCATTCTACCTTCTTCACCAGCACAGTCCCTACTGTTGCCACCAACGTCGCGGGCAACTAAAGCGCTATCAAACAGGGAACCTCGTCGATGATACAACTTGGCTCGTCAAGGTGCATTATTATGTTATTTGGACTTAATGAGTGGAGGGTTATTTTGCTAGAGGATATGATACTGTCCAGGAGATTACAGAACATTCTCCCAAGATATACTCTTGGACGAATCTGGGACCTTTATTAGAATCACTAGGAACTTGGCCTCGCCCATTAGACAAGCTTAGACTTATTACAACCATCAAATGTGCCGCTATGGCCGCAACCGTCAGATTGTTCACCCTCTGATTAACCTGTGAAACATTTGTGCTCAATTTATAAAACGTTCTCCATGGCAAGAAGTAAAGCGGTGATGAAGCAGCCAAAGGCAGGCAAGTCCAACGATAAAGACCTCGCCAGGTGCATCTCTAACCACAGATCTAACGACGCCGTACTGGAAGCATGAGCATCATTACGCCGGATCTTGGCCAGTAAATCAATTGCCTTGGGACCATAAATCACAACATGGCCTGCTGCAAATAGAGTTCCAGCCAAGTAAAACAGAAACGGACTCCGCACCCCAGAAGTAACAGCATTCGCGATTCCACTTGCCAAGCTTAGAGTAAAGCTTCCAAAGACAACTTTGGTTCCCCATGGTCCCCAGTTGGTGAACCAAAGCGGTAGCAGCTCATTTGCTTGCGCTCGGTATTGATGTGTTGTCCAGCAAGAGAGGAAGGCATACTCGTCGTAAGCGAATTGTAGGCTGACTATTGATGATATGACTGGTAATAGACGGAGAAGCTTGGGTGGTAGAAGGAGTGCAAAGAGGGATGACAGTATGATGATTGAAACCAAGAGCCAGATGATCTGCTGAGATGTTTTGCTCGCCATTGTGTCGCGTGGAGGGATGCTGATTTTGAGCGCAAGGCCTGGATCCAATTCAGAACGTGCAATCTATGACATCAAATGTAGAGGTAGATATGGTTTGTGATAGTAGCATAAACCTCAAGGCATTTTTGGGGGATGCTGCCAGCTGGGGGACGTGTTCTTAAATATGCTGTCCCTTCTTCCATAACAAGGCGAGGGTCCAGTAGCTCTCAGTAAGCTGACATGACTCTAACTAAATCGCGCAACGATTGACGCAGCGCCTCCGACATACAGCATGCTAAGGCCTGAGATAGCGCTAAGATAGAGCTCTTTTCAGCTTGAAATCAGTGTAGAATCTAGCCGCGAAGGTGGCCCGCAAGGTCACACCAAGTGCCACTTCACTGCTGACTCTGCTTCTCACCAATGCAGCCAGCTCTGAGGTTGGTAGATGGCCAATTTTAAAGCGGAAAAGGCATGTCACTGTGAGCCAATGGAGAAAGCAATCAGTATATGTATTACAATTAATTATGTTTGTCTAATATATGTTCTTGATATGTAACGTCTAGCCGCTTTTTATGCCCAACTCAGTATGCAACTCAAATTCTACACTGCTGTAGCAGTCTTCTCCTTAGGCTCAGTGGAGCTGCTATCAGAGACAACACCCTCCTTCTGGGATGACTTCTCCTCTTCAGAGTCATCAGTGACGACCTTCCTTGTCTTACCCCACCCAAAGTTATCCATGTTGACAACAGCGTAAAGCATAACAGCGATGTTGAGGAAAGGACCCAAGAAGACAAAGACAAAGAGACCCAGAATAAATTGTGTCCGCTCAACAAGATTGCGAGGAAGCCAAGTAGCCATGATGACATAGTAGAGAAGAGGAATGATCATGACACCAGCGAAACACATAATCAACCACCAAGGTTGACTCATGAAAGCGACAATCATACAACCGATAGATGCAATGACGAATACGTTGAGAGACCAGGTGAGAACGTTGGAGAAGGCGACGATGCGCTCCCACCATTGAGTGTTCCAAGCACAGAAGAGGAGAAGGTCGTTGCTAGTAGCACCAAGGGTCCAGCGACGACGCTGAGAGAGGAACACGTTCCAAGAGTGAGGGACGTCAGTGTAAGCGCGAGCATGAAGGGCCTGGCGCGTCTGGGCGTGGGGGAACGTGACAAGCAACTGGCAAATGTGGTTTCGATCCTCTGAGGCTGTAGCGCGGATACGCTTGAGCATACCATCCATGTGCTTGGGGAAGTAACCGAAGAGGTCGATGAGAACGAGATCACCACAGGTTTCGTCGCATATCTTGAGGAGTTGGCAGCAGCCGGGAAGACAGGAGACTTTCTTGGTGGCGATGGACTGATGAAGACGACGAAGACCTTGGGCGATGGTGTACTCGGCAGATTGGTAGATGGACCAGAGGTTCCAGTTGCCATCTTTGAAGTCAACAGCGACGTAACCACAGACACCGACTGTGTTGGGATAGTATGACTCCTTGAGAAGCTCAGTGACACATTTGTCCTCAAAGACGGTATCGGCATCCATTCCAATGAGATGATCGACGTTGTCCATCTTGACCTCGTTCTCAAGCCAAGTAGTCATGGAGTCCAGGAACTCGCGGGAGAATATAGACTCAGGGTTCTGGGCGCGAGTGTTGAACTTGTAGAGGAACGATCGAATGACAATGAGACTATCGCGCTTGCCTTGATTCTGATCCTTGACGATGCAATAGAACGGAAGACCCTTGTAGAAGCCCTTGGAGATCTCAATGTTCATTTGTTGCCCGTCCCAAGCAGTGTAAGCGCCACGAATCTTCTTCCTCTGCGTCTGATGAAGGAAGATATCCTCGTTGAGATAATCACCAGTGGTCTTTGCCATACCAGGACCACGAACACGGCCATCGCAGATGACCATGATGCCCTTCTTGTGGTTCTCAAGACCAGTCTGGTTGACGAGAGAGTCGAGGGAGCGAGTGCACTCTTCGAGAGTCTCGTTGTAGCAGGGGATGACGTAGACCATGTTCTCAGGGGACGCGGGCTTGATTTGCTTTTCGGGACTGACCCAGTGGATGAGGGTGAAGACGGCGATGGAAGCGATCATGATGCAGTTGAGGACAAGGGGGAAGGAGATAAAGGGGAGGTAGATGTAGTAGTATCTGGGCCAGTACCAACTGGCGAAGATGAACATGAAGCTGGGATGGAAGTCAGTATGAGTGAGACGGGTTGAGAT
This sequence comes from Fusarium brevicatenulatum, assembly GCA_013363135.1. Lineage (NCBI taxonomy): Eukaryota > Fungi > Ascomycota > Sordariomycetes > Hypocreales > Nectriaceae > Fusarium > Fusarium brevicatenulatum. The sequence continues at coordinate 7,421 of JABEEJ010000183.1, forward strand.
GGAGTGATGAACTTACTTGACTGCAATCAGGCCAGTTGTGAGAACGTATTTCTGAGTAGTGACCTTTCTCTTGCCGCGCTTCAACAAGACAGCATTGCCAACATCATCCTCAGCGACAGTCTCAACTTTGGGCTTAGCCTGTTCAGCACCGTCGCTCTTGAACCGAGGAACAGCATCTCGCTCGGCAGCGGGTCGAGGAACAGGCGTGATCTCATCATCAACTGAAGGAGTAGAAGAGTGACCAGCATCCGAGCGAGAGCCAACGGATGTATTATTGCTGATCGAGACAGGAAGACGAGGAATAGGAGCGATGAGATCAGTGCCCTTGGAGCCAGGGCGACTGATCACCGAGGTTCTGTGGGTATCGGGCGTACTGGATCTCAGAGACGAGGGTTGTGAAGCGCGGTAGCTGTCATTTGATGAAGCTTCGTCGACGAGGTATGCGGGAATAGGCACGACGGGATATTCAGTATCTGAGACATCAGAACCATTGGAGCGGGCTTTGCCATGCCCAATGCGGACATTGGCATGGACTTGGTCCTGTTTTGGAACGTGTTAGTCAAAGGGGAGGGAGAGATGGTGTAACAGTGACGAACCTTTTGCTTGCCAATGAGGATAGAACGAGGGGGATCAGTGGTGAGAGAAGTCATTGTTACACCGCAGGCAGCATGCAGAAGAATAGAAGAGGTAGAACCAGACAAGTATGACAGAATGCCGTGAAACACCAAGAAACGAGTGACAAGGTGGTATGAAAAGAGAAGTGCCTCTGCTGTAGTTCAAGGATGAAGAGGGAAAGGATTAGAGTTACCAGTTGAAATCGTCAACTAAATAACAGAACCCTTTTCATTAGGCGAAGGCTTTTCTTCAGGTACAATGCCCAAACTGTGATAGCGATGTGTTATTTGCGGTCGAGACTTGTAGCAACAACTTAGCTTTGCCTTACCATGCAGGGAAGCAATAGTCTCGCTAACGAAATGATCTAGACATTCAGCCTCATATCTAAACTCGTTCGGCGTGGCTAGCTGAGAGCTCCAGCACCAGGTCGGTGTCCCAGGTGTTGGGAGCCCGATCACTTGGATACGGCATCCTAGCGGAGTGTCTACCAACGGTCTGGTCGTGCTTCTTTTCTTGGCGAGAAGACCACTCAGTTTAACCTAGGGCGCTGTGCTGAACCAGCTGAGGTCAAAAAGCAAACTGCAGCAATAATATGCTGCAGTAAACGAGGTGTCCGTGTAGTCCCGGAGGTTAGAGCATCTAGGCTGTGTGTCACGTCCAAAAAGGAGATGTCTTGGAGAGATGTTCATCTTTGGAAATTGAGCAGGGACCCTGGCCAGAGAATATGCATAAATATTGGGTTGAGGCTCAGATTTGAGACAAGTAAAGACTGATCGAGACTGTCAGCGTGGACACGGTTCAGCCTTGGTGCTTTGGTGGATGACCGTTCAGCCGAACAGATTGTCCCAGGGGGGCAAAACACCCCTGCTGGCGATCGCTTACCCCGGTAATCCCTGACTTGACATTACCCAACGAGCTCATTGATCCGTACATGCAATCTGCCAGAGGAACCTCTAAAGATCAATTAACGCTGGTAATGTTACCCCTTCTCTTAGACTAAACGGTGGAAGCTCAAGCAAGTCTCTTTCTCGGCAGTTGTCTTAGCTTAGCACAACATTGCGGCTGAGCGGGAAGCAACAATCATGAGTCATCGGGGCTTTATTGAAGTTGCTTTTTCTACCAAAAATGGTTCCTGGATCTGACAGTCCACTTGGCTCAACACTGGGCTTGATATGGACGCAGCTATCCGTAGATCTGAATCAATAGTCTGTGCCACTAAACCAAACTGAGAATCTGGCTAGCGATCTCAAAATATCTACCGACCCTTGTAGTTGCACATCTTATTCCCTTTCATAATTCATTCAGGCACCAAGGGGCATTACGGCACGGGCGTAGTGCCACGGCGGATCAATAAGCTTAGGCCCTTGGCACATCTCAACGGTTCGGACGCGATAGACGTGGGAGGCCCGAGCCTCATGTGGAACGTGTCGAACTGAATTCGCTTCACATTTAGCATTTTCTAGGTCAGTAAAGACCAGAACCCATTAAGATCAGCCGTTATTGTTGCTCTTCTCCCAAATCAATCATCAGTGCACTCCAATTATGCCACAACAACAATCAGGTTTTGCTTCAGCCTCATTTCGCCACTAATGGGAATAATACGGTAGTTAATGTCGCTAACCCACGTCAGCCCGTCCGCTAATTAGGATCCAACACCAACCAAAAAGAGGATCAAGACAACAAATCTTCCCGTGTCTCATAAGGTCCCCGCTTTCCCGTTACACAGCGTGGAAAAGTCTTTCCATAGGAAATGAATTCATGCTTCTTTTCTTTTTTGGTCATATTGTTCTTTTTCTTCACACTTTAGCTGCCGTAACCTGGGCTAAATGTGGAGGGATTCATGCGACATCCTTGCTCTTTGTACCTTACCTAGCAAAAGTTCCCACAGAGCCATTTTTCAGCACGGGCTCACATACCCTTGACCCTGCCTTTTGCTCGCGGGAGGATCTACCGGTTTCCATAGCTGGTTCCGAGCCATCGGATACTATACTCAGCGTCTTAAGACATGGGGATGCAGAGTAGCTCCACGGAAGAAGAGATTAATCGCCTCTTGAAGTTATCCCGTGAGAGTCCAGAATTCAACTACCGGATTCAAGAAGAGATGATTCCCATTTTCATTGGCTTGGAGGAATCAATAGTCTCTGTCACTTCTCCAATTGATCTTCAGCTCAGCAAGTTTTAAGCAACGTTTTACAGTCCTGCATGGTTATCCAATAAACAAGTTTCCCCTGCGGAGTTTACCGTATGTCTCTGTTTTTGTCCCCCACTGATCGGCCAGTCAAAGAGATAGATGCTGCTCTTAGCATGGCTAGCATGGAAATTCACGATGAAGTGGCTCCAGAAGAAACGAGGATTGACTGAGTTGTTTCAATCCACACCGTCTTAGTCCGAACCAGTATGGGAGCTCCAGTGGAACCGCTCAGCTGGCTCGAAGCTGATCCAGCTCGGTGGCGCTGCAGTGTGAGGCGTTCGCAGTGATACGGTCGAGAAGGTCTAGATGATGTGTTTTTCACACGTTTTCATGCTGCGCATAATTCAATATGATGAGTGTACCTCAAGATCTCACAAGTCGTGGGCTAGGCCTTGGAGCGAGAATACTTAAGATGTTGGGGTTGAACTACCGTAATATGAGATGGTCCATCACCGCTGAACCTTTTTTATCTGAAATCCTCGCTCAACTTCGCTTTTTCACCTCCTCTCATCTTCTTCACTCAACCTTCAAAGCAATTGTCAAGATGGAGGACTTCACCGGCATGTTGACACCTTCAGACTCTCCCTCTTCATTCCCATTCTACCCAATCACTCCTCCCCTAAGCTCCGTCCCCTCAGAGACGGACCTCACTCTCAAAATCTCTGCTGATGTGACCCCTGACGATGTCCCCGTCGTAGCAGTCGTTGGAGTCGGCTACGTCGGCAAACATCTCGTCAGTTCATTCTCATCAAAGTATCAAGTAATCGGCTTTGATGTTTCCGAGAAACGCATTCGAGACCTTCAACAGGAGTTCCAGGAAAATAAGAACGTCACCTTTTCTCGAAAGCAGAATGACCTTGTCGTTGCTACGCACTTTCTGATCTCGGTGCCTACACTGTTGCGACCTAACAAGACTATCGATTCTTCATACCTTTGTGATGCTCTCAAGATGGTCGGGCAGGTTGCTCGTCGGGGTTCAACTGTTGTCATTGAGAGCTCCGTTGCTGTTGGTATGACCCGTGAGTTGGTCGGACCCATCGCCACGAAACTTGGTCTTTTCGCTGGCATGTCTCCAGAGGTATGTAAAATCTTCACCCATCAATATCTGCTCACGGCCTTGACTCTTGCTAACTCATAACTTCAGCGCGTCGACCCAGGCCGTACTGAACCCCCAGTCAAGTCAATCCCCAAGATCATCTCAGGTCTTGACGACATCCTCCCCGGCTCCCTCGATGCCATCAACCGCATATACTCTACCATCTTCGACAACGTTGTCACCGTCTCCAAACCTGAAGTCGCTGAGATGATGAAGCTGTACGAGAACTGCCAACGTATGGTCTGTATTGCGTACGCCAATGAAATGGCTGATGCGTGTATCCCTCACGGTATCGACCCCTACGAGGTCTGTTCTGCAGCGTCTACCAAGCCATTTGGCTATATACCTTATGCCCCTGGTGTCGGTGTCGGAGGACACTGCATTCCTGTCAACCCCTACTATCTTCTTTCCAATAGTTCATTTCCTCTGCTTGAAGCCTGTTCATCTGCCATGGGCGACAGACCGGCCAAGCTTGCCCAGCGCCTCATTAAGTCACTCCCCATCGTCGAACGTCGCTCACGTGTACTTGTCGTTGGTCTTGGTTTCAAACCTGGTCAGTCTCAGCTTGACAACTCGCCTGGTGTCGCGCTCGTTCGAGAGTTGGCCATTTCAGGTGCTCAGATTGACCTCACTTGGGCTGATGCTTTGGTCAAGCAGGACGCTGTGCCTCAGGTTCCTCGTCTCGGTGACTGTGAGTGGAATAAGAGCTTCTTGGAGACCTTTGATGTCATTGTTGTGGCTATGAAGCAGCACAAAATGGACTTTTCACTGCTCGCGAAGTTAGAGGGTGTTCGCGTGGAGAGCTGGTGCAAGTGATTGAGAACTTGGCTTTTGTGCAATTGTTTTATTGGCTAGGCTGTAAAAGAAAATGGGTTTTAGATTTTCATTTGTCGCAAGATAATAGCTTAGAGTAATACATCTGGACGTCCTTCTCAGTCCGCTTCACATAAGTCTTCAGTTGATTTGATCGCTTGACGAATTCCATCTTCACCCACAGATAGTACGATACTTCGCTAATAACCCTCTCGGCCTCCTCTTCCCACGCTCAAATTGGGTGCAATCTGTCGCATCAAGCCGCGTCTCAAGCGAAACATGACAATAGGGAAATTTGCCTCGTAGACTTATGAATAAATGTGATCTATTGGATCATGAACCACGCTCCGTCAGGCGGCGGATGTTGGTGGTTTATTGGTTACCTGTCATTTTTGGTTGCCTTGGGCTGCCTCCTGCTAAATTCCAGTTCCGTCTGGAGCTGAGCTAGCGCTGGAGTGTCTGCCGAATAGGAGTGTCTATCCATAATATCAAGCCTCACTCAGTAATTAGCACGATAACTGAATTATGCCACAGGAAAAAATGATGATGAGAACGCGACGTTATATGTGTCTAGGCCGGGCATCTGTCTGAAAGTGGTGCTGGATATTCGAGCACAAATCAATGTCTACCCAAAATGGTCTGGGGAATACGCGCCTACTAACAACTCGGTATATACCGTTAAATGTCTCAAAAAGAAGTTGAACTTAAGTACAATCCCACGTGCAACATGTCTTGCCATGATTATAAGACTCTTCTCCAGCAAGATGGCATCTGCTCTGATCGCCAACCACCAGCCTTGTTACGGTTGTTGGTGGCGTTAGACCATTTCCCATCGCAAGCATCACACGCTGGTTTCTACCCAAGCACCAATTATCGCCAAGAACTAATGGACTTTCTTGGCATTTCATGTGCTCCGTTGCGCACTTTCACATTCGCTACTGAGCCGTTCCCAAAACGGCATAAGCAATCGATAATCATGGCTCGCTAGAGACGGTGATTTGGTGCTAGAGACGGCGCTATCGATTCTTGCATTGCTCATCTCAGTCTAACGTTAGATGTAACCCCTCATCAGCCTTAATTCTTAACCTTAGTCTCCCCTTGTCGTATTGATGCATGGCGATCATCAACAAACATGGGAATTTTACGAAACCTCATGGTTTTCGCGCTCATCGCAGTGACGAGAGCCCAAAACAATGCGACAGAGATGAAGCCAGAAGATTGGGAGGCTGATCAGTGCGATTGTTACCTGACAGACGGCATTGAGCCAGAGTATTACACGCAGCATCGGTTCTGGGATTTTAGAAATCTTGGAGACTACGCTGGGATTCCCGACACGATCGCTGGGGAGAATGCATCCGCTGAAGCAGACGTCACGAGCAAATACTTCAAGAAGAAAGAATGGAAGGACTTTTGGGCCATTCAAAGCTGGAGCAACCGACGAAGTCACGACACTCTTGCTTACGGCGCACGATTTCCCATGGTCAATTCTGCAAACAACATTTACATCCGTACCAACCCAGACAAAAACCCCGCCTCAGAAACATATCTCTCCATGCGAACGAATCGACTGCAAGACTTTCAAGTCGCATCTGAGTTTGACTCAATTGACCGCTTCCAGTTTCTCTCCATCAGATTCCTCGGTCGCGTAAGAGGCGCACCTGGCGCTTGTATGGCGATGTTCACATACGTCCCCGCCGATGAAATCAAGAACGTTCAAGAAGCAGACATGGAGATACTCACCCGCGAAGACTACGATCGGGTTCACTACACGAATCATCCAGGGTACAGCATCGAAGGCGAAGTATACCCCAAAGCAACGCGCAACACAACACTCCCCGATAATCTCAAGTGGAACGAATGGGTAGAGCATCGCATGGACTGGACACCAAGCCAATCAATCTGGTACGCCAACGGCAAACAAGTCGCCAACATTTCCTTCCAAGTTCCACGCGATCCCTCTCTCGTGATATTTAATACGTGGGGCGATGGAGGTGTTTGGACGCAGAATATGACGACGAATGAGGAAGCTTACATGGAGATGCAGTGGCTTCAGTTGCTGTATAATACCAGTGATGCATCTGATAAGCGCAAGAGAGACGATGCGGGTCCGAAAGGGAGATTTTTGAGGAAGCGGGGAGATGAGAATGTTTGTAGAATGGTGTGCAGTATTGATGAGGAGGATGGTGCTGGGGCTGTGACCTGGCTTTGGGGGAATAATACGGCGAGTAGTCTGTTGGCGGGGAGGAGTGTTGGTGCGAGTTTTGGGGGGTTGATAACTTGGGTTTTGGGGTTTGTGATGTTGGCGCGATGGATTTAATTGGGATGTTTTAGTTTAGGTTTCGAAAAGTAATATTGAGCGATTTAATTCTTGTTTCAACAGATTGTCCAGGTCTTGCGGTTTGGTGGAGTTTTGGTGATGTTTGTTACCATCATGGGGCCAAACAAGTTTGAGGTTGACGCCACGAACGATTACCTGAACCCCGCAAACGTTGGCAACGATCGACGCGATGCGCAAGTTAGTCAAAGATTAGAGGCTACTGGTGAAGGTAAGTTGACGACTGGAAGGCGATTAACTATGAGATATTGTGTTGCTGAATGGTTATGAAACGAAACATCGATTAATGCCGCGTCGTCGCAAACAGTAACAGCTAGATGATGTTACCGGCATTTGAACAGCTTGCTGCACTCAAAACAAGACGAATTTATCAATATTGGGCTCAGTAAACTATGGATTTACAAGAAATTGGGTCTTGGTATGGCAATCTGGCCACTATCTGAAGGTTGCCCATTCCAAGAGCGCTCGCAATACGTGACCAGCCCTTCTCTCACGATACCACCATCGGTGGTTGGCTGCTCCGTGGTGAAAGTCCTCGACCCAAAGCGTAGGCATGTTATCAGTATTATCAGCTTCCCGTTTCTAGCAGGATAGACTGTCCTCGGTCTGCCATAGCCTGACTGGAAACACTAACGCGCCTGAATCTTTCGTCCCCTTTTCTGGACAGATCCTCAGGCGTCTATCGGATAACACGTCGCGTCATGTCCAGCCCCAACCCGGTCATCAGTCCAGCCTAAGGACGTTCCATATATCTTACACTTGCTCTTCCAATCCACATCATTGATCGTCCCACTTTTGTGCTCGTTGCACGTCCCAGTCTCGCTGTCAAATTCTGCCTAGAAACTGGTTTAGTTATGCTCATGAGTAAATGTGGTGATATACTAACGATGTCCTTGTAGTACGACTCGCAGACTTCTTTGGTGACGTCGGGGTTTGTCAGCCACCAAGCGTCACTCGCGTTTTTGATATGGAGGCAGCAATTATGCTTGCTGAGATCCTTTGCATCTTCTCTGTTGGGATGAGTAAGTTAAAGGCTCAGTACGGGATTGAGCGGGCGATCATACGACTGGACGGCTCCGATGAGGAGGTACGAAAGAACAAGCGACTTGATGTTCATCATGGTGATTAATGGCGGCTGTATGAGGCAGTTGTCGAACAAGATGATGTAACTAGAAGACCACCAGGAAGAGATCAAATATTTATCGGTGGTTCGGGTTGACCGCCTGTAACCCTGGTTATAGGCCGGCAGTTATTCTTCCAGCATTGACCATGCACGATATTCTCCAATGAGTACTGGTTTTGACACTGACTTGGCGACGAACCCCCAGTTTTCATCTTACTCGATGCTACGCTGCAAAGTCTATGACGTTGCAAGCCTCTCCCGCCTTTCCGGTCGATTCGTCTCAGCTGGTAAGGGGGTGAGCTGCGTGCAGTGTTTGGCCAATTTGTACGATGGCGCTCACCGCCATTGGATAGACCATGCGCAGGATCCCGTTACACACGCCAAAAACTAAAATACCGTTTATAGAGACTGGTGTAGGATTTCTCTTCGGATCGTGGCTCAGATTTCCTATTGAGAAGCTAAGTCCGTCATTATAGCAATGTCCTGTCCTCCGCATCGAGAGGGAAAGGCAAAAACTACCAGCTCAAAGGGAAACTAAAGACTCAACACAAATGCGACGAACCCATCATATTAGGTTTTGCAGTGATGCCTACAGATAGAGAAGAAGTTCAAGAGGCCCATTGATGTAGATCCACGCTCTGTTGATCGTATGCTGATCGCAAGAACAGTGTCTGTTCTTTGTTCAAGTAAAACGATTTCGAAGCGCAGAGTTCGTGAACAAGTGATGCCGAGTGAACAGACGGTCATTGATTCTGCTGAGAACTACAAAGGCAAAAGATTCTCTAGGAGAACAATCCATACCGCATTTGTACTATAAAGTCCTCCCAACCCTGTGATCGATCATGGTTGAGCAGCAATTTCTACAAACGCCAATACTCACCACTAACCATCTTGGCTCAAAGAAAAACCACAACAAACACCAAGGCCGCCGCTAAGTTAAAATGGACCACTACACCAACGACTTGAAGTGCACTGAATGCATTGATCTCGCAGTCAATGTCGCCAATCTCCAACATGCTCTCACCATTACCAAAATTGAAATGAAACGTCGAGAGATAAAGGCCACGGCACCATTTCAATACGACAAGAAGGATAGGAGAATCATCAAACTACAGTCCTGCGTCAATAAAGCTCAAGAAGCGGAGATTAAGGCTGCCAAGGCTGCATACGAGGAATGTAAACGACATCTCGAGATTGTGAAAAATCTTGACTGTAAGGATCTGGAGGCAAAAAAAGAGGAGTGTGCTAAACTTGAGAAGGATCTTGAGGTAAGAAGGGAGCAAGTATATGATGCTAAGAAAAGGCGGTTGGAGTATCTAGTTGACATTCGCTATGCAGAGGATGACTCAGGCGAGTAAGGATATTGAGTTGCAAGATTTTATATTTAGCGCATTTGAATACCGTTTGTCGAATATGATACTGTTTATGAGAAAAAGTGATTGTGGCGTCGAAATTTGTGCGGATAAATCTGTCAATTGGTTGCCAGAAGCTCTCATCTAAATACATGTCTAAGTGAAAGTGATCTCGAAGGAGTACCCGGAATCAGAATGTCCCTTTCTAAGCGATGCAGACGCCGCTGACACAGTTCGAGGGCTTTTGGCACGGGACGCCTGAGCTGCAAGACCATCCCTGGCACCTAGCGAGACTAATTAGCATCTGAACACGTCGCTCTTCATAACATCACTTACCCCCAATTGCAAGCCTTGTCACTGCAGACACCATCAGGGGAGAGACAGGTGAGACCGCTATTGCATAGCTTGGTCTGCCCGTCACACTTGGCTCCCAAACCACCAGTGCTAGAACCACCACCAGAGCCACCGCCAGATCCACCTGATGTAGGAGGCCACGATGCACCTGGTGCAGCATACTGGGTGTTGACTCTGCCTGTGAGCTCCCACTGAACTCCCTTGATGACATTGTTCTTGTCGCCGTTGGGATTTCCGTGAATGTTGGAGTATGCATCAATCATGATGTCGATGGATGCAGGCGTCTAGATGGATTTATCAGTACCAATTCGTTCCAAGTTAGTCGTGCAACCTACTCTGACCCATGCATCATCAAAAGAGTCTCCAATGTACATAAGCTGACTCTTGCCGGTCGCAGGGTCAGTGACCTTGGCCTCCAGACCGCAGTACTTTCTAGTCTGCTGTCTCCAAGCATCGGGGTTGGAGTTGTACGTAGCACCGCCCATTGCCTTTAGAGACTGTGAAATCATAAGTCGACGTTCAAGAAGAAGACTAGTTCAGAAATGGCTTACGGGAGCAAACACAGGGTCTGAGTTGTAGTACTTGTAGCCGCACCAGCTTTGGCCGTTGGTTGAGTCCTGGCCGGTAGAGGCGCGGTACCATGAGCCGATGCCAGACTGAGGGCCGGAGAAGAAACCAGATGGAACGTTGACGTTGTAAATATCTGCGACTACTGGTGTCGCGATGGCTCCGACCATCATTGAGAGGGTGAGGAGAGAAGGCATGATGGATGAAGTCTGGGAGGAGTCAAATGATTCTGCAATGGTAGAGAGAAAGGTTGCGATCAAGTTGTCCTTCTGAGTTTACTCGCAGAGGCTTCTCAGCCTTTTAATCCATATCGTAGAAACCGATTGAGCGTTCGGGAGCAATAATAGTTGTCTCGTGTTGATGGCAGATTAAGCGCTAGCTAGAGTCTATTGCCGAATATGAAACTCCGTACCTGGTTCAGCTGCCTATAGTGGGTTCGATCGCGCAGAATGCAACCAATAGCTCGCTATCACTACGTCTCGCCACGAAAGATCGTCTGATAACTTCCCATTATCGTCACCGGTTCATCCGGTCTCTATTGCCGTGCCAGAATGAGCAGGTCGTAAATGCAAGAACGTCGTTGCTTGCAACCTTTTGGATGAAATGCAAAGGTTTCATGCATATATTGAAGGATCGACATGGTCCAGGCGATTACGGTGACCAATAAGAGCCATTGACTATCCAACATAATTGGGGTGCTATCTGCAAAGGTGATCAGCTGAACTTGCGGGCATAACCGAGGACACCTTCATCGACAGTTTCTGGTCTCATATCTCTGAGATCGATCCTTAAAGAGATATTTTAGCATAGCATTATTGCAATCCGAGTTAGCAATGCGCACATTGCCCGCTACCTTCCTAATCACGATTGGTTGGTGTCGGCTACGACGGCAGTCTTCTGGGCCGAGCCTGATTTTCTTCCACTTTGACATTTGGGGCCCGTGATGCCTCGGAAGCGGGATGCGTTGAGTGAAAGAAAAGAGATGTTGTTGCTGAAATTTCAAAGGATAAATACTCATTGTAGATATGTTTTTGGTCCCTAAATGTTCTAGTATCAACGTGGTTTGTGCCATGTCTGTCACTATTGATGATTGTGTTCACCAAGCACTGTATGCTCCAGATTGCTGGAAGTCCCCCTCCTTCAATATCCTTGATGTCACCTTAAGTCAGCTGTGATGTTGCATATATACACCATATAGCCTGAATACAGGACGACCATCTCACCCTCCAAAAATATAAATACAGTCCATAACCCTCGGGTAACAAAACATCCCAAATCACCATCACCCACCATTTACTTATTCATCTTCTCCTCAAATCATCCCGAACCATGAAAGGCCTTTTCACTACACTGTTTCTAGCCCTCGTCCATCTGGGTCAATTGACCGAGGCCAAGTCCGGCTCTTGGTCTGGCACCAACAACTACTTCCTGCAAGGCATGTCAGACTCCGCTCAGGACGCTTACATCCAGACCTTGTCCTCCTACAACACTAAAGTTGTCAGACTATGGGTCAATCAAGCTACCAAGGGCTGCCAGAAAGGAAGCCAGATCGTCAGGGATATCCCGCAGTTGGAGACTACTATCGGGCAGTATAACAAGGTGACTTTGGATGAGATTGATAAGCTTCTTGTCAAGTTGTCGAACAAGAATATCAAGGCTATCATCTCTCCCCATGACGCAAACTCTTTGATTGGAGATTACAGAAAGTAAGTGATGTCTATCTCCACATGCTGAAGACTCTCAGCCTCTGACATTTCCCAGGGACGCCTATTGGGCCCGTTGGGGCGCTGGGTATTTCTACGAGAAACAGGATGCTTTTGATGCATACGACGCTCGCCTGTCGTACATCCTTAACTACAAGGGTGCATATTCCGGCAAAGTCTGGAAGAACTGGCCTCAAGCCATCTTCAGTTTCAACCTTCAGGTATGAACACCAGGCCACCGCATCAGCTTTGACTTACCTAACAAAGTCTGCAGAATGAACCCATGACTCCTGGACCTAGTAACTGCAAGAACGGTGACCCTGCAGGCTGGGCATGCGGTCGTGCTACCTTCATACGTAATACGGGATTGGACACCCACATCCTCATTTCCACCGGTGGTCTGGGTGGTGACTTTTCACACGGCTGCACCTTTCTGCCAGCTGTGACGCAGTGCAAGGCCATCGATGCCATTTCCGTCCACCGCTATGCAAGCGTACCTGGCCAGTGGAGCGCCAAACTTCTGAGCTGGCTAAGCCAGGCCAATGGAAAGAAGGTCTATCTCGAGGAATGGGGAGTCGACTCGCAAAAATACGGTCAGAAGTCAGCATTCGTCTCGGAGGTGAATAACATGAACTCTGTTGGCCTGCCTAACATGTACTGGCAACTTCTTCCCCCGTCATCTGGAGGCTGCAGTTATAGCCCCAATAATGATGCTGGTGATCCTTTTGGTATCTATATTAACTCTGGGGTCAACTTGGCGGGCCCGATCAATGGTGCTACCTCGTCGGGGGCCGCTCAAGACTGGACTGGTAGTATGTACTAAATTTCTGGCGATCCAGTACTGACTGTTGGGATGTGGATTTGCAGCACGCATTTCTATTTGAATTGATGCTCTACTAGGAAGAGTGGAGAGTCATTGGGTTACTGTAGTTCAAGGCAAGAAATGAGAAGAGTTTATTATCATGTTTGTTACTTGTGATTGACTGTAGATCTGCTGAGGCATCCATGCGCAATAGCTAATTCGGGAGACCCATTGTCAATCACCAGCTTACGCTTTATAAAGAATGATTAAAGTGATGGTAATATTTTATTCGATTTAATGGTGAGGGCTATTCAATTTGGATGCAAACCAGTAGCCTGGACTCTATTGTCGCTTACGAGCTATAAAAGAACGTCGACATATCTAAGTACCTCCATCCGTCTAAGCACTCAGGGCATGCCAAAGTCGGTCTGCGAAGCATCCGGTTCTCTATACTGCTTCAGAAACTCAAGTCTCTTTACAGTCTTGACAGGCAGTCGCTCATATTCAGCTACTGCTTCTCGCCTAAATAGGCGTCGAGCATACCAATCCATACGCCGTGTATAATGTCCATTGTTCAGAGTCATGCGCGGCCGACCTCTCTGATGATATAACTCTTGGTATCTGTTTCTGACCGTCTGCTCCTGCGCTTCGAGCTTCTCGTTCTCTCGAATGTTCTCCAGAAGGCATACTAACCAGTGCTCGGGGATGAGTTGAATGCCTGGGTGATGGGCGAGGGTTGAGATCTCCTGCTCTGTTAGGAGGAAAGGGTCTCCTGCACGTATAGCATCTGCTTCCTGGATGATCTCGGATTGCAGGAGCATCAGTTGGTCGATCTGCTTGCCGATTGATTCCTTAAACTCCCTGTTTGCTCTGTCTACCTTGACGCGGAGCTTGTAGACCTCGGACAGATCTTCTGCGAAGGTGGATGCGCGCTGGTTGTAGTCTTGTCGCAGTTTGGACATGGACTTGTTGCTTCGGAATGGCAAGGATTGGTTAGACATTTTGGTAGTGATTTGATTGTGTGATGGCAGGAGGTCTTACGTAGGTAGGGCGATGTGATTGCACGTTGAAGTTGGTTGATATGAGCGAAACAGGATGAAGACTGGGACTGGAGGTTAATAGATTAGGGTTCAGTACGAAGGTCTTTCGATCTTTATACAAGAGCGATAAATGATCTTCACGTCGAAGTTCAATTCTATTCTAAGGAATATTGAACAGAATGGCTGTTCAGTGCTTTATTGTGCAGGTCTATCATAAGGAATCTCGAACAGGCGTTTGCAAAGATCTTGGACAGAGAGCGAGATTGTCCAGAACAGTCCAGTATTATAGCTGCCATTCAGGGCATTTCAGCCGAAGCAGCACTGTAGAGTCCTCTATAGGGCGCTACCCACTGAGTGACCAGTACAAGGGATACGCCCATCATCAACTGAAGCTGTTCAATTGCGCGTATGGGCCAACTTGTTGCCTCGCGACGCAAAAGGCTCGGAATCCGGACTTCAAGCGATAAAACATTTTAAGTAACTTCAGTATGAACTTCTAGGGTTCACGCCATTTTTTGCTCTCCATGGGACACACTATCGTCACAGCCATTTTCTCTCATGGGATCCAAGCTAGCCAATCTCTCCTCATACACGCCCATGAAATCTTCACATGACCGCTTCAGCTGCAAATTAGGAAACGACGGAGCGTCAAACTCCAAAATCTCATCAATGTCCCTCGTAAGCTTCTCAATATCATTAACAGCAGCGATCATTTTCTTTGTCGCAATACCCAGAATATCCAATTTGTTGAGAGCCTCCACAGCCTGTCTGTACCCAACTTCGAGCTTTTGTTTGTGTTTCGGTGTGGCTTCTGGCATACGCGCACTGCAGGTCGTCAGTCGGGTCCACGATGCATCCTTTGGTGGCCTCACATTACAAGGAGGAACAGTTTGAGACATGTCACCTGCATCCGCAGATCTGGCATGAGATCGGCTGGATCTTGGTTCAAAAGTGTCGTAAGCGTCGCGGGTGACATCGGCTGAGGCGGGGATATGCTTGTCAGCTTAAGCTTCTTGCTCAAGCTTGTGCTTGGAGAAGAGGGGGTCGATGCCCGCTTTCGAGATGAAGCGAGTGTAGACATGGCACGAATACAGACAGCGGGTGAGTCAGTTTGCTCAATGGAGTATTAGATCCTTACTTATAATGCCTCTTCTAAACCCGTTTTGATCTCATGGCTGGCGGTTACACGAGTAGGCTATCTCAATACCCTGCGATCCTGTCTCTGCACGTCGTGGAGAGAACTTCGACATGGTCTAAGGTCTCAAGCAAGTCATACGAGTGAGATATGAATGGTCCACTGCAGCAAGCCGTTTACGGGCCGCAGTTCCAAAGGTAATCGGGGCGGATGGCTGTAATTCATTGGGGGAAATTAGCGGGCTCCAACGGTACTAAGTAAGCATAACTCTATCGAAACGAGACACTGGGTGGACTCTCCAACCTCGTGGCACTAAGCACTACATCATAGCTAGTACAGAAAGTGAGACTTGTGTCGCGTGAAATTACAAGAGCTCGGTCCTGTGCATCTCTTGGCGAGGAACACGCTCTCCAACTGGGCACTGGACTGCGCGCTGTCACTGCATATGCAGCTAGAATGACACTGTGCAGCGTTGTCACGTTTTCTCCGCGAGACATGGATTCATAAAGGTGATGAGATAGGTCTCAGATGCTCGATCAGCGGATGCATATCTCGTCGCACTGGATCGAGCGCCCTTTTTATGGGTGGGCCGGCTTGGAACAGGTAATTAGTCACCAATTAAAACATCAACCCTCACCGAATCGACCCAGACATGCATCGAACTATTGCATTCAGGGTATTACCTTCATGTGGCCCTCAACGAATGACCGACGCAGATGGTCCGCCCATCAGCCAAATCACAGTGTGTAAACCTCCGCGAAAAGAGACACCACGGGAACTTGGAACATGAGCGCAGTAAAAAGTTCGCAGGGCGGGGCTCTAAGACACAGCTGAAATGCGCGACCAGGGTTCTGCATCTTAGTAATGCCATGTTTTCTGGTGGCTGGCTGGTCAGTGGCGGTGAGGACATGTGGCTGGACTGGGATTGCTCGGAATCACGAGTTGCCGATGCAGTTGGGTTACGCAAGGCGGAGCATCTGCTCGAAGAGTCTTACTGGGTGACGTACCACATGTCGGCAGAGAAGACAAAAGAAAACGAGAAACGTCGATTCTCCTAATACAGTGGGAATGTCAGTAATTCTACGCTTGTGCAATTCTCCTTGGACAAGGTAGTTTTGCTTTGTAGTACCCACCGTGGCTGAATAGAAATCTGACGAGTTATAGGTTAGCCGTTATTTTTTATCATACGGCTTGAAGTTTTAGTACAAAAGTTATTTTTATGATAACATGGATCTGTTGAGGACCTTTCAAAGACGCAGAAAGCGTTGTAGTGGCTTAACACTGTTCGACAAGGTAATGTAGATCTAGGAGGTTGAAGCTTGTTACACAAAGATCTAGCATCCAACTAATGGCGAATGAAATCAATCTATGTATAACTAATCATACTGAATTTTCTTTGTCGACTTGCTACTTTGGCCTGTTAGCGATCTTTCTCCCAATTCCCTGCCAGGACGCTTTCTTTGTGCAGATCTAAGTGCTTGCTGACGTTTGGAAATGACAGCCGGGAAGTGCCTATCCTGCTCATCGTCCAGACTACACAAGACCTCAGGGGATTTATTGACAATAATCTTGATTGGCTGATCGTTTGATTGTGGTAGCTGCATATTGGCTCGAAGACTGCTGACGGTCTCGGTCGACGGGACAGCTACAATCGGCTGCAGGAGTGTCACGTCCTCATCATTTTCCCGCCGAGTCTGTACAATCCCTATACCAGATACGCCGGCTGTGGTAATCTCTATTTGCTGGGAGAGTTGCCGTCCATCGGGGCTAGCAAAGTGCTGGACTTGGCCGGACCGAAGGGTACCAGTGTCGTAGGCAACGATATTACCTACCGTAGCCGTGCGGTGAACCAAGGCTTGTGTAGAGTGTGTAGGTTGGCCTGGATGGCCCTTAATTCGCCGCCTTCTGATAGAGACACATTTGTCAATGGACTTAATTGACGGATGTGGGAATCCAAGCCGTTGAATTACGAGTGACCGGCCGCAATCAGAGAAACTCATGTTCGATACAGTCCCTGAAACAGATAGGCTAGACGGGTTCTCAATACGAAGCTGCGTTACTGCTGATTTGTTAGCCAGATAATTTTAGTGAAGGACTCAACGGTGGTTGTGAGTGTTCGTGAGGTTGATACTAACTATCTTCAAAGTCCCAAAGTATTACTGGAAATTGCTTTGCACTTTGGTCAAAAATCGCCATTATGGGTAACTCTGGATGGATTGTCCACGACGTGTAGAAGTGCTCAGGTGGCTTCGACTCAATTTGGGAAAGGAAACGCGTTGGTGGTCCGGACCATGACATTGA
>JABEEJ010000184.1:0-127131 GCA_013363135.1 Fusarium brevicatenulatum
GGAATATTAAGTCATAAGGTAGTAAAAGATCGGTCCTAATAAAGTAATTCTAATACAATTATATACATCATTTAACGTTAGCATGGAACCAAGACATGCCCCCGCTCAGCTATGAGTGTCGTTTTATCATGCTGTTTCAGTGGCGCTATGGATTGTTGGCCGATATTACAACGCCACCCTGACCACGACTATCCTTAGTTAGTTACCTGCATGTTGTACCTACTACAGCCATTGAATGTTTCCAGAATATGTAAAGAAGGTTGTTGGACCACGTGGGAAGAGCCTCTTCCGATACAGCCTCACATCAACATTTTCTGCACTGTCACAAACCGGAGATCAAAGCCTCTAGTATGACTTTGTGCAAAGTGTGTCTGATTTTCCGATTGCACCCGTTGCTGCAAAGCTGCGACGAAAGACTTGATGTTTTCTGTTCGACTACTGACTATCTGATGTTCGAACGGCTCGTCGGCGACTTGTCTTCTTTTAGTGATTGTGAGTTCCGAGAGAATCGAGATGATAAAGTAGTATTGTCAAATTCTATACGAGTGTGAGTGGAATTAATCAGGCTACACGTGCTTTGTCTTAATGGTGAATACGAGCCCTGGATGGATAGTCCGTATTGAAGCGGAGATCGGTGCTGCAGGTTCATGGCGCGGGCATTGATTTATCCTGAGTGCCGAGATCGTTTCGATGTAACATCATGCATTCCACTGCCGCATAACGAACCGCTTTGCGATGAAGAGCCGACAGAATCCGGATCATCCGCTTAGAAGGCATCAATCCTCGTCCATACAAACACCACGTTATCTGATGCAATGTCCAGTAATTCGAAGGTTTGAGTGGCTTCTGACGTCAGAAATCTCCAAACCTTGTTGGACCCTTTGATCCGGGCATCATCATCTGATATCCTCCCGTCCCATGAATACGAGAACGCTTAACACGAGCGCTCAGAACTCAATGCCCCACCAACCAATTGAAACCCTTTCAGCCCCTCCATTTCCCTCGAACACGATCATTTTGGTGATGATTATGCTGCATTCGGTTAGTCACACTCAGCTGATTATCATGGCGCAAACTCTAGACTTTTGATTCTTGAGCGTTACGGACCGATCCGTTACATCCACATACCGTTTGAGGGATCAGAACACGGAGGATGGAGGTGTTGCGGGGAAGGCTTGTGGCTTTTGAACACGAAGTTTATGATCGGATGGCTCGGCGGTCTGGAGGAGGGGAGCGTGTGAGGAAATATATAAAGAGGCTCAAGTGTCCCTTGTTCTTCTCTTAATTCATCATCTCCAACATCTTATCCATCTATCAATCAATAATAGTCTAATATATTAATACCATTCATCATGCAGCTGACCAACCTCTTCTACCTCGCCGCAGCTCTGACTTCAGTCTCAGCCACAACCGGTCCGTCACCCTCCTCCAACCTCCCTAATCTTCTCTCTAACAATTCACAGTCTCCTACGACCCAGGCTACGGCGAATCAGGCCGCGCCCTCACAGCTGTCGCCTGCTCCGACGGCAAAAACGGTCTCATCACAAAGTACAAGTGGAAGACCCAAGGCCAAATCCCCAAGTTCCCTTACATCGGCGGTGCCCAGGCCGTCGCGGGCTGGAACTCTCCCAATTGCGGTACTTGCTGGAAGCTCACCTACAAGGGAAAGAGCATTAACGTTCTCGCGATTGATCATACCGACGCTGGATTTAATATTTCGCCTGCTGCGATGAATGCGCTTACGAATAATCAGGCTGTCAAGCTTGGAAGGGTTGATGCTACTGCTACTCAGGTTGCTATTAGCAACTGTGGTCTCAAATAAGTGATGGACTCGTTTTAATGATCTATTGGTGGGATTGATGACGATGATGTGTAATGAGTTTTGATTTAATGATAATTATAACATTGTTTCTACGCAAACATTATATTTGATCAAGTATCTGTCGAATCTCAGCTATGACATCAGCGGCAATATGAAAAATGTTTCGCTCGGTGAAGTTACTTTTTGCATAAACTTTACAACGCTGTGACAACCGCTCATGATGTGTCTCTAATAATGGCAATTGACTTTTGACCAACAACGGCTACCAACACTTATGCGACATCTCATTGTTCAGACGAACCTCAACATTTCATCTCGACATTCCAATATGACGATGCACGACAGGTTTTTCAGCTTTGAGGCTTGCGCGCTCTGACATATGTCCTTGAAGTATAGGCTCTTCGCGCGTTTCATGTGGATGTCATGCATCAAAACACGTCAGAACAAAAGAGAGGTGACCACGTCATTTTCAGTTGTCCAACGGGCCTTCAGAAAGAAAGGCGTGTGAATGGAGTCTTATTAGCTACCAGTGCCTAATCTAGGGTTGCCACTCTGCACATGATGGGCTGTAACAATGCGGAGGTTATTTAATCGCGGAAAAGCAAATCTGTTTCAATGTGTGTAATAAGGTAGTTTTGTTTCGTCATCTTGAACATGGCTCACAAACAGGTTCTGTTGCATTGACGCGACGTTTCATTGGGTGCATGATAAAAAACAGTCAGCCTTGCATACTTGAAACATGAGGTCCCTTGACTGTTATGTATTGTTTAATATTGGGTTGCAATGTTGAGCACCTGGCTGGAGTCGTATGGAGACGTTGAGACGCATGAGCCCACAGCATGAGATCAATTTGACCACCGCAGTTCAGATTCTCAGAGAGCTGCTCAACAGTTTACAACTCTACCCGCTTCACTTAGTCTATGATCTCATGCTTTCAGAATGCTCACCTAACGCTGAGGTCGTAGCACAGGAGCGTTGTTCCTTCACGCAAAGCGATCTCACACCGAATATTTATGCATTCTCGCTGACAACCACAATATTGCCAAGCCACATCCTTGGCTGAGATCGTTTCTTTTAATTGAGCATCGGCTACATCGGACGAGATACTGCCACGTTAGGAAGCTGACATACCGCATCCTCACCTGAAACAACCAATAACCTCACCCCAATGACGTGTAGCTCATCCAGCTACCGTCCAACTACAGATAAAAATATGCAGAAACAGGTCAGCATCCATCCCTACAGCGGCATAAGTCACATGCCCGCGTCACACGCTGAAACGCCGGGAATAACCCGGTACTTAAACGGTCAGCCAAATTGAGGGGAGATACAAGTCACGACCCCAGTCTTCGCATTTTTCGATGTTACACTGCGCGCTTCCCTCTGACCAGTCGAGGCGCTGCCCTGACTCTCGCATAATTACTTGCAAGGCTGACACTAGCGAGATGAGGATGGGTCATGCTTTTCTTTTTGGGTCTTGTCATGCGCTGGCACGACTCACATCCTTTCGGGGAGTGTCGGTTTGATGCCGATGATAATGGGTGTTGGTTATACAGCGGATGGAAATGATTTTTATAAAAGGAGAGAAAAATGCTAGGCAATTCTGTGATGATCTGTTAATCTTACCTGTTCTGTATTTCTATGGAAATCAGCGGTTTTTTGGTATATATACTCCATGCGCTTCGGTACGACTATTCGCCTGTTGGGCGTTGGCCTCTTGGCTTCTTTTGCGAGCGCACAGCTTGCTCCGGCACCTGATGGCTGGCCAAACTTCTGGTACAAAGGACATGTTACGAACAAAGCTACCTTTGAGTACAACCCAACAAATGAGTTCATCTTCCCAAGTATCTTCCACGCAGGACAATATCTAGACGACCCTCTCGGAGAGTGGTATCTTTACTACGCACCTCACGAGAACCCAGGCGGTATCTCGCTTGTATACTCTGATAGTCTCGAAGGACCTTGGAAAGAGTACTCGAACAACCCAGTCATCGCCAACAAATGGGACTCATATTATTCAGTCCCTCACGTCTCAAGCCCAGATGCAAGTTGGAACTCTGACGCTGGGCGTATGTTTCTCTACTTCCACGGCGATAACACACAAACGCGCTGGGCAGAATCAAGCAACGGTGTTGACTTTCGTTACGGCGGCGTAGCAGTCAACAACCAAATGAGCGGCTCCAACACCACAGAATCAAGCTACGCCCGTGTCTTTGCGCATCCCAACCCAGCGTCCAAGTACAACTACGCAATGTTCTACATGGCCAACGAAAAGGACAACAGGCGGAAAATCCGTCTCGCAGAATCTGTGGATGGTCGTAAATGGACGGTTGATTCGGATTATGTAGTTCTGCCTGGTGGACCTGAGGGGACAGATGTCTCGGGTGCGAATTACTGGACGTGGAATGGACAGGCGTATGTTATTTATCATGGGTCTTCGGGGAAGATTTACGCGAGGACTATCGATCAGACGCTACGGGATGTGGGGGCTGAGCCGATTTTGCTGTATCAGAGTAGAGGGAAGGGGGAGGATGTTGGGAGAGTTGCGGCGCCGGATATTGCGAGCTCTGGGGGGAATACTTATTTGTTCTATGAGTCTGGGGATCGGTTGGGTGCGACGATTGCTTGGGCTAAGATGCAGAAGCAGTGAGCAACATCCCGTGAAGGGTCAGTTTGGAAGCTTGTCCTTTGCATATCATCGACCTTACTGATGTTAATGATAGCTTTTCTAATTCTGCTATCAATACTATTTATCCTTAATAAGATCACGAATCGTTTGATCCTACCCCTCATGACTCTTCACGATCTCAATTGAAAAACTCTCAGACTACCCTAGGCATAACAATGCACTTTCACAAGCTTGCATAAAACGATCTGATGAGTTGTGCATCAGAGCTTTTCTTCTGCAGATCTTGGCGGCCCACTTCCAAAGCTCCCCCCTGAAGCTATTCTTAGCCCCCCCAGCTCATGGCTACTGTACGATGCAGCAACCAAGCTCACATAACCGAGACAGTCCACAAAGAGGATCTCTCTAGCTCAACCTCTATCGTGATCATCTGCGTCATAATTCCCGTCCCTGATTTCAAAGGCGATGACTCCTCTTTGTCATGATACGCGTCTCACGTTGGGCCGCAAGTTATCCACTTCACCAGCTGTCCGCCTCCAATTGGCTACCTCACCCTCGCTAAACCAATCACATTCGTCACGTCGATAAGCCCGTATCCATCTTCAGTTACCGCCTTTTTCTACGGCCTCCTTCGAAACCGCATCCAACGTGCTTCACTCTCTCGACACACTCTTTTGAAACTAACATCATGGGCCTCGACGAATTCTTCACCAAAGCAGTCCGCGACAGAAAATTCCAAGCAGCAGCCCTCGAAGTGGCAAGCACATGCGCCTCTGCCGCGCCCGTCATCAAGATCGTCCAGGCTGCGAATAAGATCTCCAAGGTCGGAGACGTTATCCAACATGCCAACGATTTCTTGTCTAGCGCGTCGCAGACCATCAAGGGAGCGCAGAGTATTCTGCCGCAGATGCATATCATGGGCCAGTCGTTAGTTGATAGTACGAGATTGTTTCATCAGTTTAGTATTGTCGCTACGACATTGGGCATGGGCGCGAATGTCATTCAGACGTATCAGGGTGTTCAAGCTTTGAACCTCATTGCGGCCAAGCTTGGCGAGATTTCGACGAGTCTTGAGGCCCAGGCGGCGCTAACGGCTCAACGAGACTTTCCGCAGTATGTGTTCGATATGATTCGAGAACGATTAAGTCAGTCGAGCGTCGATACGGAACGCGACCACTGGTTCTTTCTCTACCATCCCGACACCGATTGGTATCCCAAGTTCTTCCACCTCGTCGAGGAAAAGCCACTAAGCCCTCGATTCTGCGGATACACCAACCAGCTCGACACCGTTTTCATGTTCATGCTCGCAGCTCGAGAGCGCATCACCAAGCGAGAAATGTCAAAAGCACGACGAAAACAATTTTGCCGACCAGTCCAGCTTCATCTCATCGTGCCAGCCTACCAAACCATCCTCATTCCCGAGCCAATCCGAATCCCCGATGAGATTGGCGATTTTGTCATCGAAGGACGGATCAACAGCAACAGACCCTTCGTATGGCTCAATCTCCCCGACGAGCAACAACACTATACCTTTGATGTCGGAATGTGGAGTCCTCCCCCACCAGGAATATGGGAAAAGACTCTCGCCTGGATGGGTCTGTCAGAAAAGCCCAAGATCTCAGATACACCACGACTTCTCGGCGTTGGAGAGAAGATTGAGATGATTGAGGACGAGAAGAGAGAAATGACTATCCAGACTATCGAAGAAGACGGGTCTATGGAAGTTGTCAAAAGAGCTGCGACTGAGTCAACTCTCGATTTGGCGGCGGTGAATAAGCATCGATCTACACCATTGCATGAAGGTCGACGACGTCGACGATCACGAAGGACAGAGTCTGTTGCATGATTTTGAGAAGTATTTACTTTGCATTTCAACGGCGTTTTGGATACGGCGTTAGACGGATGATACAGATACAACATCAAAGCGGAAACAACATACTTGGAATTATGACTCTTAGATTGTCAAATAGCTCAGCACAGTTTGCATAGCGAGCCAGTTACGAATAGAGAACTTTGAACGACCGTAAACATCGGATCCACATCTTCTCTTCTGCTCGTGCTCGAGTCAGTCTTCATTTCCCATATCGCAGTATCTGCATCCCAGCGCATAATGCAGTCTGACGTCAAACTTTCAATAACGTTGGTCTGTGAACGCCACGTTGGGTTCAGCTGACACCACAGCCTCATTGGGCAGACAGGGTTGAAAATGAATCCCCTCACTGCTTGTTGATAAACTACGATTCCCCATCCCATCAACCTTGAATTAAATTGGCAAAAGCCTATCGCTCACCATGGCTGAGGCCGTCGGGCTCACCGCGAGCATCATCGCCATCGTCGAGCTCTCCGCCAAAATCGGGAAACTCTGCGTCCAATACTCGACCGAAGCAGGAAATGCGAGGGCTGAGATTAGCCGACTCGAGAACCGTCTGAAGGCCCTGAACGCATGCCTCGAAGCGGCCCAGCGACTCCTCGACGACCCGAAAAATACGGCGCTTGCGACAGCGCGATCGCTAGTTGATTCATTAAATGCCTGCAAGAGAGAGCTATCAGACGTTCAGGATAGACTCGATCCTGGGAGTGCGCGGAAGGCCATGCGTCGATTTGGTCTCCGCGCGCTCAAATGGCCGTTCGATAGCAAGGAAATCAGTACGGTTGTATCAAATCTTGAGCACTACAAGCAGACAATCATGTTGAGCCTACAAGTTGACCAAACGTGAGTCGGTGATCACAACGACTGTGAGCTCTGTTAACTCTGATAGGACAATTCTGCTCGACATGTCGCAAAGGGTGCAGGGTTTATCACTCCAAAAACAGAGCACAACATCGGTAGCACGCCCACCATGTTTCAATGTCCCATTTGATCGAGATCAAGACTTCGTCGCACGTCCCGATATGACGGCGTGGCTCAGAGACAAGTACAGCAGTTCTACAGGTCGTATGGCTCTTGTAGGCATGGGAGGGTTTGGGTATGTATCTCTGTCGATTTAGGGTACTATTCGCTAACGTAACCCAGGAAATCGCAGGTTGCCATCAACCTTGCCTATTCTATTCACGACGAGGATTCCAACGTCAATGTATTCTGGGTCCATGCAAGTTCAAAACCGAGATTCGAAGAAGCCTACCGCGCGATAGCACAGAGAATGAAATTACCCAAGTGTGACGAGCCAAGCACGGATATCCTTTCTCTTGTTCGCGACTGGTTACAGAACGATGAATCTGGTTCTTGGCTGATGATTGTCGACAATGCCGACGATGTCAATCTCTTCTACCCCAAAGGCACCGATGAGCGCCCCCTAGCATCTTTCCTACCAAAGGTCCAACATGGCGCCATCCTTGTCACCTCTCGCAGTCTTGATGTTGCGGAGAGGCTGACAGGTAGTCGGAAGAACATCCTCCAAGTGTCTTCCATGGACGAGACTCAAGGCCTCCATCTTATCAGAAACAAACTTACCGTTGAATTTGAGCATGATGCTGCTGTTGAGCTCCTTCAGGTTTTGGATTACATCCCCCTCGCAATCACGCAAGCTGCAGCCTACATCAACCGTCGATCACCCCGCGAATCTGTTGAAACCTACTTGAAATCATTCCAAGAGAGTGATCAGAAGAGGAAAAGCCTTCTAGAGGTCGACCTCGGTGATCTCCGTAGAGACGAGACTGTCTCGAATTCGGTGATCACAACATGGCAAGTTACATTCGAAAAGATCCGTCACGAAAAGCCATCTGCAGCCAATCTCTTGTCATTCATGAGCCTTTTCGATCACAAAGGAATTCCAGAGTTCGCACTTCACTACTACAATGGGAAGCTTAAGCATCGGGAAGACAAAGCTGTCGGTTTTGAAGATGATCTAGACGTGCTTCGAAGCTATTCACTAGTCTATGTGACTGCCAATCGAGACGTTTTCGAGTTGCACGCGACGGTGCAAGCTTGTACCAGAGCCTGGACATCATCTTCGGATAAACTGCAACAATTGAAGAGCTTGTTCATACACTCCATGCATGGTAATTTCAAAACCCCCAGATTTGAAAATTGGCCTACGTGCCAGGTGCTACTGCCACACTTAGATTCTGTGATACAGGAGGAGCCACCGATGGAAGATATCAAACCGTGGGCAGAGTTGTTGTATCGGTGTTCAGATTATATGCTTGAAACTGGCGAGTATAAAGCAGCAGAGGAGGTCAGCCAAAAAGCAATCGCGATAGGTTTGCCCAGTCTTGGGGAACAGCACATGACTATGCATAAGTGTTTGAGTTTGTTAGCTACGGCCTATAAGAGGCAAAATAAGTTGGAAGAAGCTGCAAAGATTCAACTTCAGCTGGTCAACAACGGCGAGGGGACGTGGGGAGAGGAGCACGAGGTGACACTCAACAGTACGAATGATCTGGCGGTTTTGTATATCCGTCTGCGTCTATTTGCTAAGGCCGAAGAACTTCTCGTTAAGACGTTGGAAATCTCAAGAAGTACCAGCGGAGACAGAAAGTCACTACTCGCAATGGGAGATAATCTCGCCCAGGTATATTCATACCAGCACGAATACGATAAGGCTAAAGAGCTGGGAATACAAGTGGTAGAGGCACGAAAGATGGTGTTAGGCCCAGAGAAACCACATACACTACTGTCTATGTACAACTTGGCTTGTGTATACTGGAAAAAAGGAGAGCTTGAAGAAGCACTTGAGCTCCAGACGCAAGTGTTAGAGGCGAGAAAACGGGTATTGGGGGAGCATCATCCGAGGACGTTGGACACTATGAAACTTGGGGCGAAGATCTTGAAAGATATGGGTCAACACACAAATGCTCTATCGCTGATGCAAGCTTATGTAGACCTTTATAGGGAGGTGCATGGATCTGATCATCCAAGGACAAGATCTGCAGTCAAGAGACTTGAGAGATGGGAAAGAAAGATGGGTGGATTATCAGGGTAATGATTGTGTAAGCAAATGTTCCTAGGTAATGGGTCTATTGACCGAGCTGCGAGATACCGTGGCTGATCATTAATCAGCTTCTAGTTCTCAAACAACCTAAAAATGAAGACAGTGGGAACTTACGATCGTAATTTCGACTAACCCACTGGTTATAACAAGGACACTCGGATCCTACGGCCATGGATAAGGATGTTGCTACAAAGCCGAGCACAGCCTCCCAGGGCTGAGTAAATTCTCCGCCTCTTCCCACGAACATCAAAGAGGCCTCTCAAGATAGATCAGCATGTCAATTGCTCGCAAGTAGTGGATGCAAATACCGAACAGGTTTTCAGCTGAGAATTTCTCTGCAGAATGATGATATCATTGTCTCGACAACGACCAATCTTTCGAGCTATCGCGTACAGTAGCCCAATGATCCATTCCCTGTAGGGCTGGCTAGCTCGCCACTACTCCAACGCTTGGGCCAGTTAGCGTAGGATCGTCAACGAACAAGCAATCTGATCCCGCTAATGAATAGGACCTCTAAGCCTTGGTAATGGCTCGATAAATCCTCCGATGATGAAGCGGAGGCCTTGAATTATAAAGTCTCACATTTCAGAACCATTCCTTCAAGAGCTCGCTTACACCGATCCATTCTCTAACGAAGACTTTGATTTTGCAGGGATCTTTGTCTTAAAAGACCTGCTGCGACATCTCGTTCATTTCCCTTGTTTCATTCTTATCTCAACGACAGTAACATTCACAGTATGTCGCTTTTGAATAAGTTCAAGAAGGAATTTGAAGGGCTCAATTTGGGCGAGCGCCTTGGTCAACAGCAAGGAGGTGAAGCTCACCATGTTTAGCTCACTGAGAGACTCGCTAACCAATCGATTATAGCGCACTCACAAGCCGCTCAAGACACTGAACAGAGTTACCAGTTATACAGCAATAATCCGTACCAGAACCAACAGGGCTCCGGTTATCAATCTTACGACAGACAATCACAGCAATCGTATTCAGGCCAACAGTACCCTGGACATCAAACTCACAGCCCGCAGCCACAGCCGCCGCCATACAATACTTACCAGACCCCACAGCAGCCACAGAATCAGGAACGGCCGCCATTACCGGTACCTCCCAGCCAATCTGTACAGTCACCCCCTGCAAAACATTCACCTTACGGCGCTCCTGGTGCCCCACAGAATCATTCTATCCCATTGCTTGCAACGTTAGTGGGACCTGGCGCTGCTGGTCATCGCCATCCATGCCCTGCGCCTCCTCGATGGGTGCCTTATTGGTCTGAACAGTCACAGCAATGGTGCTACGTCGAAACTTCTGGAAGAAGCTCTTGGCAGATTCCCCTGGATCTTCCGCCACTTCCAGGCATGCCAGCCTTTCCAGGAAGTTTGAACGCTAATAGTAGAGGTTATTATGGTCAGATGACTCATCCAGGTCAGCCACAGTACGCCAATCTGCAAGACTCACGGCCAAGTCTGCCTGAGAAGGAAAAGAAGTCATCTACTTTCCTGGCCGCAGCTGGAGGTTTTGCTGCTGGTGGTGCAGCGGGATATTTTGTCAAAGAACGAATTGGTGAGATTGACATGACACACTGTATCTCTCTGCAGTGTCATACTAACGAGTCTCTAGATAAGCGTAAAGCCAAGAGGCATGGCCGCGCAGCAGAAGATTTCTCTGACTTTGCCCACTTTCCAGCATGGGAAGTCGACCTCGAGTGCAACATCTGCGACCAGGTAATCAGCGGTCCCTACGCACACTGCAAGAAGTGCGATGGCGGCGACTACGACATATGTCGAGATTGCCTTGCCCAAGGAGAAGTCTGCAAAGGCAAGGGCAAGCATAACTTGGTCAAGGTGTATCCCAAGTACTACTGCGATGTATGCAACCTCTTGATCAAGGGAGGGTTCTACTACTGCAGTATTTGCAACAATAGGGATTGGGATACGTGTCAGAAGTGTTTCGATGCGGGGAATACGTGTCGTGGAAGGGAGAGCGGCGAGACACATAATTTGACGCATCTTTACATGCCGGAGCCCAAGTTCGGGAAGGAAAGTGGGAAGTATGATTCGAGCAGTAGTTCGGACTCTGACTAAAAAAGCTATGATGGCGGTGACAACATGGAGATGTAAAGTAGACGAAATGGCTGAGGCTCTGGCTAGTGATCTTTGACCCCATTTCTGGGGTTTTCAGAAATGACGTGTCTGGGGTTTTGTAGTTGTAGGGACGCGGGTATGCTAGCTATTCTGAGTTGATAGACAGCAGAGATGATGCTTACACTAAGCTCCTTACAGGTGTCTTGAGGGTAGGCTGAGTGCTCTAGGCCTCAGCCCTTATCGTGATGCTCAAGGTTTTGGGCAATTCGGTGATTAACATAAAAAGTAAGGATTATTAATTAAACATTATAGGTCTTCTATTAGAGTGGGTTTTGTAAAGTCTATGCCGAGTTGGTGATGAAAGAATGTTGACTAAAACTAGGCATCAGACCTGCCTCGCAACTTTAGGTCCGCCGTGCGGCAGACTGGTCAGTTGTCATGGTATTGATGTCTAAGTTGTGGGCTAGAAGTGTTATTTGCAGTTGAGATTTGTGGCTGTGAGCTTATTCCAGCAGAGAGAACCTAGTGGGGTAGTTGGGTCCCAGAAATGCTGTGCTGTCTGAAACTCTTCCGTGGTAAGGCCTACCGCTATCTCGGAATATGCCCACATCCGTTCTTCTCCAGCTTGTGTGAGACTTATCTTCTTGCGATATTCTTCATCTTTCTCACAGCGGTCAAGCTGTCTTAAGAGGAAACCATAGCGATCAGGAGCTGTCATGTCTTGCAGCATTCGGAAAACACCTGTTCCGCCACATATAAAATAGTCGATAAGCGGGTCGATGTGCTCATCCAAAGTATGAAACTGACTGTTGCTCTCAAACATGGCAGGGGCATCTGGATACCGTTGGCCTAAAGCCATGTATAGCCAATCGCTATACGACAGACGCAGGTAGTGCATGATGCAGTAGAATCGCTTGGTGATTCCACACGGTATGCCATCTTGATCAAAGAAGATCCGCCGCAGGGCAGTGTCGGAACTGGATAGAATCGCATTTTCAGAGAAGAAAGCCGTACAATACGCATCGTAGAGACAGATAGAGTCCATAAATCTTTTCGTTTCAGTCATAGAGAGCGCTAGCTCTTCAGGAAGCGGTCCCAGTTCGCTGACCCTATTTATATGGGCTCTTGATAGAGACAAGTAGCCTGACATCACGCTTTCAGCTGAGTCTAGGATGTCTGAGATGAACTTGAGTTGTCGAAGGCTATAGACCGGATGGAGCAAAGGCCCCTTTGGAGAGAGGCCAAAGATTTCTGTGATAACTCTTCTAGCAGCGGCCTTACGAACCTCGGGGTTACTTGCGACACCTCTCGACTCCATATTGCGGAGCCGCGCTACCATGAGACAGCTGCTAGGCATATCACCTCCGAAGCGAAATCTCATATGCTCGATCATTAGGCTGACTATACCAAAACGGTTGTGGCAGAAGGGTTGAAGGAACACTGGTGACGAGCGAATCAAAGGAAGGAGGTCCTTTGGCTCAATGCAGAATGTCATGATCCTGGTTCGTATGCTCTCTGGCAAGATTGCGATAGTTGTACTGTTGGGAGCAAAGTTGCGAGGTTCAATCTCCATAGGTGCGTACATTTCCGGAATCTCAGAGGGGCTCTGGACGTCACACTCAGGCAGAAATGAGTCATCGTCTACATCACTGCTACAACTGTCTTTGCAGATAGTTTTGGTTGCAGGATATTCTTCCTTAGTGTGATGGTCTGGAGAGGTTTCGAGGGATCCGTGAGGTGCCACGTCAGGATTGTGAGAGGACACGACCCCAACATGTGTACGTTCCGCTCGGTTGGGAAGAATAGCGTCATCGATCGCCAGACGCTGGTGCTCAAAAGAGTTAATAGCGTCCAACTCCATCTCGCATGATGTCTCAGGGATGTCCATAGGGGAAGGTGACGGGCTCCTTTCTGCAACGGCAGAAGTGACGTTGTGCTCGAACATCGGATCGACCTCAGACTTCTCTGATGAGAGGGAGCAAGAAGGAGATTCTGAATACGTTTCGGGGGGTACCGAGAGAGAGCTATGAGAAATACACTTTGCAAGGAACCTTCGTAGCATAATTCGCAGATATTCCTCATCGAAACTTATAGCACTGGAAACGGGACTTTGAGATCGAGAGTCGGGATTGGACTGAATGCCTGACCAGGTATCACCGCCCACAGGTGGTGAAGTATCGGATGCTGCAGGCGATGGTGAAAGATTGTTTCGAAGATAGTCAACTGTACGGAGTAGAAGATCATTCATCCAATGAACCGTACTACCGTTACAACTGGCGAGATCATGTTCCTGGGGAGGCGGAGTGAGAGATCTGGGTCTTTCCATGTCCCAATCATTTGGAAATGGAAGGATGAAAGACTCAGGAGCATTCCACCGATGCCCTTGGATCTGGTCATTTCCCATTCTCGGTCGTTTCTCTGGTTCAGTCTTGGTGTGCTCAAGAGATTTGCAACGCTTGCAAGCAGTTCGTTGCATCAACTTGAAGCTGGTTGGGAGTGGTGGTGTTGATGGGTGTAGACCCGTAGTTGAAAAAGACCCTTCGTCACTTAGATCAATTCCAAGATTATATGGAAGTCTTCCCTATACCTGTCAAGGGTAATGATTAATGATATAATTAAGATAAGATCAGATAAGATGTGAAGAAAAGTTTCTTTACAAGCAGCAATGGAGAAAGATCATTCTGCAGAAGAGGGGAAAATGGCGATCTTTTATACGAGTGCGGAAGTCTAAATAAAATAATCTTTTCGTGGACTATGACTGAGTTTTGTGTTTATGCGCTACTTATAACAAAGCTCTGCGCAAATCGCCACGAAGAAAGCTTGTCTGGAGTCATTCCCAATCAAGCCCTGTATTTGAAGCGACATAATTGAAAGGCAATACACATATTTGCGACGGGCAGAAATAACTGTTGTAAGTTCAATCCCCCGTTTTCTAGTGAAACATTGATACTGAGGATTGGATATAGTCCGTGTTGTTGCCTGCGGGTGAATATGTCCGGGGTCGCAGATGGTTATATCATGCAACAAGGCAGCATCTTGAGTCACAGAAATATCGGCTCTAGCGCGCTGTGTGAGGCCACTTAGAGATAAATAATATCAGTCTCGGTGCCCTGAAGCTTGCAATTGTTCAAAGCTTTGCAAGTGTTTGAGAGAGGAGGAACAACAGCACAGGCGCCTTTGCCGCCCCCGTAGCGAGGCAGATCAACAGCCTTCTTGATCCCAGGGTTAGGGTAAACACAAAGGCTAATGACAGTTACCTGATGAGAATGTTAAAATTAAAATTGTAGGCACCCATGGGCTTTTCTGAGTTTAGGATGACTCAAATCCCAAAGGAAAAAGCTGAGGAGCCAATTAAGTTTCGTAGAGTAGCATCAATGTCTGCGCCGCAGATCTCTGATTGGAATATGCTATCCTATCAAGCTTCTACTGGCCAATTTGCCTTTTGAACGGGAGAATTCAATGGAAATTTGAGGACAACAAACAGGGCCGCTGTCTTTGCACGCGAGTGGCGATACCGTCGGAAGAACGCATACCCCATCTACAGAGACGAGCGCGGATGATGACCATCTGCAGCTTCTGATGTGACAGGCTCGAACTGATGGCGAAGTCCATCTCCATTGTCGCCATCTCCTTCGAGACAAGGCACCGTAAGGTCATGAACGTTCAAGTCTCTCGAGGTCGCAAGGTGAGTCAACAGATCATTTCATGAGTGGCTAAAGAAAGTTGAAGGATGAATAAACTTTTTATCTGCTAGGCCTATGATTGGAAGATAAATCTTTACGGCACTGACGAGCTAATCAGACGTTTTGCCGAATCCTCATTGTTTCTTTCACTTTCGAAATTCTGCTTTGGAATGGTCGAGTTGCTTCTTGTATGACTCACTCAGCTTTATACTCTAGCCATTGGTCAGTCATCGTGGTATCGATGTCTAAGTTGTGGGCTAGAGGTGTTATTTGCAGTTGAGATTTGTGGCTGTGAGCTTATTCCAGCAGAGAGAACTTAGAACCTAGTAATTTTTATGACTCAGAAACAAAAGTCTTCATAGGAGATATGACACAAGACAACAGTGAAGCACATATTCAATAGGTTCGCGAAGCTATAGACTGGCAATATATAAAATCATGGCTGAACAATTCCAGGTGCTTGAACTGAACAGAACACACGTGACTCGTTAGTTAGATCAAGGAGTACTGGATGTATTACCAGAGAATAAGCATATCCTTGTCCCTGCTATTCAAGAACCAGTTGGAGCTTTAATATGTTAGTGTTATATGAACAAAGGACATATCAAGGCTCAGATAGACAATATGGAGATCCAACATTGCCTTGGACATGAGTGGATTCACAACCAGTAACTACTGAGGCCATAGTTCGTGTGATGTGACATACCAACCTACTGAGGGAATGTTACCTGTTCATTCAGTGACTAGTAACTATAATGCAGAGCTAAGTGCAACTTAGGTATACCCATAGAACGCATGTTAGGTACCAGCGAGGAAGGTTTTGGATAGACATATTCACAGAAGTAATTGTGCTTGCCATCTATGGTATATTTCCAGAGATACTTTACGGCGTAAGCGAACCAAATGCATGACTGTCAAAGTTTTTACCATTCTCATATGGCGTAGCGCTCAGTGGCTATTATTGGATTGTAGTTAAAAAGTCAATCTTTAACGTTTGATCATGGGATGATTTCCGCCTATATAGTTAACCTTTAGGCTGCGGATACACGTGGTGAATGAGAACAAGGTTTCTTTTTCGCCCCCTTCAACACTTTAAGTATAAGAGACCACGCACGCACGTCGTCGCATGATTTGATAGCAAGATTCTTCATGTCGTTTAACTTTAGTTTGCGAAAGTTTCTCGCCGAATGAGAATATAAAGACAGAGACCCCAGCTGCAGAAGAATCACAGTTTCCCTGTTCTCTATCTCACATACCTCATCTCAATACTCACAAGACTTCCCAACACCAACGTCTCTCAACTTGACCCTCCTCTTCCCAACACTGAAATCAACGAAATGGCAACCTTTCCTCAATTCGCTAGACTTCCTATTGAGATTCGGGACTTGATATGGGAAAAGGCTCTCATCAAAGACAGAGTTCTCAGCATGCATGTTTGGACCCTCGGAGAGGGATGCTGGTAAGTTTATCACCATGCTCTTAGTAAAGCCTATATAAAGCTAATCAATAACAGGAGTGAGGCACGAACTATGCATTTGCTCCACGGTAGACCTGTGGAGAAAGAGCTTTCAGCCGTTATTGGTTCTCCAACTACTCCCCGACTTCCCAACGGACAGGAGACAGAAGTCAATGCAGGATCGGAGAAGAAATATGGTGTCTTCGTCGATGACAAAGCAGCCATAAGCAAACTGTTCCGCGTCAACGCTGAGTCGCGCGAGGCTGCGAAAAGGTTTTACAGGGTACACATTCCCTGTACTTATATGAAACCAGGGCTCTATGAGAAGGGAACGCTGTACCTTCGACCGGAATCGGATACCATACGCATGGGTCTTACCGAAGGGTTTGGTCGCTTCGCTCGTTGTGTTTGGGCAATGGATCATCGGCACGTTGGGCTCGTCAACCTAGCCCCCGACCTTAAAGTTCGGTTTCGTGGCTTTACTGGCTTAGATTGGCATCATGATTCGTTTCCAGAAGATCCCACAGAGGTAAAACTGTGGAAAGAGGTCCTGGGAAGATTGACAAACGTCAGCTTTCAGGATACCATACCAGGATGTGTGGATCCACGATGGGCGGACCTTCGCACATTCTCTTTGCCCTTGGCACCCATTGATCTCCAAATACCTGGGTTTAATGACAAATGGGCCAAAGCCAATTCACCTCAGTACCTCCCCGTAGAGGGTATGAGACTGAGCGCTCTGTTCTGGTTCCGTCTCTTGTCCAGAGAGGAAATCACGTTGTCGCCTGATGTCAAATATGGCGGCCTGTTTAGTCAAAGAGACACACTACACCAGTGTCTTCCAAACAGAACCAAGAGGTGGCAATGTGCAGCGGAGTTATTCATCCAGGACTTCAGAGCAAAGGGAAAAGAGGTTGTTCCTGGATACTGGCTTTTTCCGATGGATTACCTTTCATTCGTCAAGAATGACAAGGGCAAGTTGTGGGCGGACAGGAACAACTCGAAGTTGAAAGAGTTGAAGTCCAGCTTTGAGCTGTGTGTACACAGGCTTAATGCATACTCGGAGCAGACTGGGATAGTTGACTGTCGGAAACGGCATCTCTGGAAGACATCATAGGATTCTATCTCCCAGCCCAGCTCTTCTTTGGGCTTTTTGGACATGATATTAGCATTGCCAGTACTTCGTTAGACTGTTTTTGTACGCGCATGATAAATAATAACACCATGGACGCCGGGAGGACAAGAGTACATCTTTCATTTCTTTCTATTTGTGTGTCCTCGTTACTCTGGGCTGGGCGACGATCTCTATTTACTAGTTATGAATTTTCTTGTGCAGAAGGAAGTATTTAACAACATTGTATTGGTTTTTAACATTGAGAGATAATTGCACTTCATTTCTTGACAAGATGAAGGACATACTTCAGTGACCGTCAGGCGTGGTAATCTTTGGTGCGGTTGTGACGCTAAATATTCTTTGCAGCAAGTTCAAAGAGCTTAATGTCAATCTCAAGTTTATATCAGCATCCTGGCGATGTTTGATCCTCAGGCTAAAAAACCATCACGCGGCATTTCCAACCGTTGACCAGAAAAGACCAGTGTTTGGTGATGGTGTGGAGTGCGTATGGGTTTTCCGATACTGTTGTCCGGAAATTCCGAGGATAAAAAGATATCTGTGCTTCCTATGGCTTATCTAGTCCCAGTATGGAAAAGTGCTGCCGGCACAATCGTCCACCCTTACTCAACAACATATATTATAGAGAACACGCTAATTGACTAGAATAGCAGCAGGTTCGGTCGGATAAAAAAGAGCTGTCTCTCTTCCTCAATGTCTGGAACATTGATCTCGGGAATCACGTCTCGGTGGCTAACCACTCGGGGTATATTGCGACGATAGCAACCCTTGTGTCGATGACGGCGTTTGTTTCCAGATCGACGGGTTATGTTACAGCGA
This sequence comes from Fusarium brevicatenulatum, assembly GCA_013363135.1. Classification (NCBI taxonomy): domain Eukaryota; kingdom Fungi; phylum Ascomycota; class Sordariomycetes; order Hypocreales; family Nectriaceae; genus Fusarium; species Fusarium brevicatenulatum. The sequence continues at coordinate 18,551 of JABEEJ010000184.1, forward strand.
TGACAAACCCTGACCCGTCATGAGATGTCCATCTGCATTTCCCCGCGTCTTACCCCAGCCATTTCATTTAGTTCCTCCCCGCAATGTAACATGCGGTAAAGATGATCGAAGACTCTCGGGTTATCAATCAGCGAGAAGGCTCAGGACGGCATTTCCAGTGATGATCAATTAACCTCGGTACTTATGAAGGTCCGAAGTGTTGGCGATCGAAAAGGATTAGTTTATATCCTCACAATCTTATAAGATGAGGGACCAGGTCGTTCTGGAATGGCCTCATTGCCTAGCAAGCTCAGCAACAATGGCTCTGTCAATCTCCCGGGTCTCTTTTGAGCATTACGCCTCACCTCTGGGTATCGCAGAGACAGCACCAAGAATCTCATGGAGATTTGACGGTGACGCTCCCGATTGGGAACAGAGCTCTTACGATATCCAAGTTACTCGTAGCGTCAATGACAAGCCCAAGTCCTTCTCCTCCAAGTCCTCTGACTCTCTCTACCAGCCCTGGCCAGATGCTCCACTCGAAGAAGCCCAACCAGTCTCTGTCAGGGTCCGTGCTCATGGCCGCCCAAAGCAGCCCTCGACGCCCTGGTCTGATTGGGTCTCTGTCGAGACAGGACTCTTCAGGAAGAGCTGGGAGAACGTGAAGCCGATTGCTTCGACGATCAAGATCAATGTCACCGCGCCCAAACGGCCTGTTTACTTCCGCAAAGAGTTCACGCTTCCTGATGATATTGTCTCGGCTAGGCTTTACATCACGGCCCTGGGCATCTACGAAGCAGAGATCAATGGGAAGCGGGTTGGTGATAGCGTCTTAGCCCCCGGCTGGCAGTCCTTCCACCATCGTCACGTCTACGACACTTATGATGTGACCAAGCTGCTCACCCCAGGTTCTAACGCGATCGGTGCGCTTGTCGGTGAAGGTTGGTACGCTGGACGGTTGGGTTTCGGAGGCGGTCAACGAAACATTTACGGCAACTCTACTGGTCTTCTGGCGCAGCTCCACGTCAGATCCAAGAGCGGAAGGACAGTCAAGATCGTCACTGATACCACCTGGAAGTCAAGCTTTGGTCCTGCTATCGCCGGTGAAATCTACGATGGAGACAAGTACAATGCAACTCTTGAAGCCGACATCAAGGGATGGTCCAAACCTGGTTTCAAGGGTTCTTCATGGAGCGACACTCGTCTTCTTCCCTCCCTGGATGGGGAACTCGTTCCTGCCGAGCAGCCGCCTGTTCGACGCGTTGAAGAAGTGAAGCCACAGCGCTTCTTCAAATCCGCCTCTGGCAAGCAACTTGTCGACTTTGGACAGAACCTCGTTGGTTGGCTGCGACTGAACGTTGATGGTCCCAAGAACACCACTATCCGACTGCGACACGCCGAGGTTCTGGAGGATGGTGAATTGGCTCTTCGACCTCTCCGACTAGCCAAGGCTGAGGATTACCTTACTCTCAGTGGTGAAGGTCCTATCGAGTGGGAGCCTCAATTCACCTTTCACGGCTTCCGCTACGCTGAGCTTTATGGCTGGCCTGAAGAAACACCCCTGGATGCGAACAGCGTCAGGGCTATTGTTGTTCATACCGATCTGGAAGAAACAGGATACTTCAACTGCTCCAACCCGCTTCTCAATAAATTCCACTCCAACGTCCGGTGGTCCATGAAGGGCAACTTCCTGAGCATTCCAACCGACTGCCCTCAACGAGATGAGCGACTAGGCTGGACTGGTGATGCACACGCTTTCGGCCCTACATCGAACTACCTATACGACACATCGGCCTTCTGGAAGGGCTGGCACAAGGATATCTGGTCCGAGATGTCCCAGAACCAGATGGTCCCCCCAATGTTTGTCCCTACTGTCCCTTCAGCCTTCGGCACATCCCCCCAGCCGGTATCAGTATGGGGAGACGTGGTAGTTGGCAACCCATGGCACATATACGAGTCTTTCGGCGACAAGGCACTACTCCTGGAACATCTCCCTCAGGCCCAGAACTGGATTGACACAGGTATCTCTCGGAATGATGTCGGTCTTTGGAACCGCAGTACCTTTCAGTTTGGTGATTGGCTCGACCCTCTTTCACCCCCCGATGACCCTGGCGCTGCGACGACAGACAAATACTTGGTCTCGGATGCGTACTTGATCAAGATGACCGAAACACTATCACAAATCACCGGAGCCCTTGGTAACTCCAAACTAGCCAGGAAGTACAAAGCTCAGCACTCTGATCTCAAGCGCGAGTTCCAGAGTGCCTGGGCACCCGACGGCAAGTTAGTCAACCGAACTCAGACTTCCTACGCTTTATCGCTGGCTTTCGACCTTCTCAAGGATGACAAGCAGAAGACGGCCGCTGCCGACACCCTGCGAGACATCATCAAGAACAACGACTATCTTGTTGGTACAGGCTTTGCAGGTACATCTCAGCTTGGCTTTGCACTCTCAGACATCAACTCGACAGATGTCTTCTACCGCATGCTTCTTCAGGAGAAGGTTCCGTCTTGGTTGTACCAGGTTGTCATGGGCGGCACAACCACTTGGGAGCGATGGGATAGTATGCTGCCCAATGGCACTATTAACCCCGGTGAGATGACCAGCTTCAACCATTACTCTTTTGGGTCTGTTGCCAATTGGATGCATCAGTTCATTGGAGGAATCGCGCCTTTGGAGCCTGGGTACAAGACTGTTTCTATTGCGCCTATTCCTGGCGGCAATCTTTCCCATGCAAGTGCTACGTATGTCAGTCAGTATGGAACCATCTCGACGGATTGGACTGTGTCGAATGGGAAGTTTCATCTCAAAGTCAGGGTTCCGCCTAACACAAAGGCCAAGGTTACGTTGCCGGGTTCACAGAAGACGAAGACTGTTGGATCGGGGTACCATGAGTTTAGTGGTTGACAGAGTCGGGATTGGAAACACTATTTCGCGTACATTAATAGAGGTCTCTTTAGCCATTTCAGGTGCCCATGACCAATTGAGAATGTCCCAAATCGCAACCTCTACTGTGGATGAAAAGCTCCTTTCCTCTTCTCAATGAGTCCATTGCCCCACGGATCTGTATCAATCGCCGCCATCGGAGTAGTGCATTTAGCTTCTAACGCTGCTTGTGCCTCATCACTATCATACGGCACACAATCAACCCCAACATCACCGTGCATGCCATCACAAATAATGACAGGCGCTCCCCCGCACGGCGTCCGGACATTGAAGTCTTTGGCAGTGATGTTTGCACAAACAGCATCCTCAGCAGCTGAGCAGGACAGCCTTGCAACAGCGTTGCCATAAACACCAGATGTGTACCCAGTAAAGTTCTCAAAGTGTATGTTGGTGATTTGCATACCCGACGGGTGAGCGTTGCATTCTTCGGAGGAGATGTTGAAGTAGCATGAGTCGAGGAAGATGCCGTAGTCCATTCGCGCGACCCAGAAGTTCCTGATATCTGTTGAGCAGGAGTCGTTGGTGATATGGCTGGGGAGACTTACTTGAAGGTTACGTTGTTGACGAATCCTGTGCCGGTTTCTTCACCAGCCCAAACTTTGATACGAGCTGCCGAGTACTAGACCAATTAGGCGTAGTCACAACAGAGGGGTTTACCACTTACGTCTCCATTCATCATCCAAACATTCTCAATGTGCACGTCGTAGACATTAGAGACCTCGCCCTTGTACTGTCCCAGAGAGCCCATAGACTATCTCGGTTAGTATACTCTCCTCGAGGCAGTCAAGTACTGACCTGTCCATGCGTGCCGTTGCAATACATGGTATTAACATAAAGATCTGAGCCATTCGGCTTCGGTGAGAAACAGTCGTCATCGATGTTTACCCAGGTCCTCTCTATCCTAACAGTCGAGGTGTTCATGGTATTCATGAAATCGGTGTTCTTGGGGATAATACTTCCGTTGTTTGAAAGAGCAGTCGCTACAACATCCGTGTACTTTACGTTCTTGGAGCTGACGATGAAGTTGTTCCAGCAAGGCGAGTCTTTGAGATGGATACCCGAGACATCGAGGTTAGTCGTATTCTCGGCGTAGAAGAGAATTGGGCGGTAATATTTGTTGTCGGGGTTCAGAATGCTGTAACTCGTAAGCTTGTCTGAGTAGTTTGTTCGACGATGGAGGTGCACTTACGAGCCAGTTCCAGATTCGAACTCATTCCACCACCGTTGTCTAATGGCATCAGCTTTTCATCATAAGGACGGACGAGATTGACAGACCCTTGGCCTTCAATTACACCATTGCCGTAAATTTTGATGTCTTTTCCTCCCCACTTCCAGAACATGATGGATTTCTGAAAGGGATGATACCAGGCGTTCTCTTGCCAGTACTCAACATCATCCGTAAACTAGAATTGTCAGAAAGGCGCACCCCTTCGGAATGCATCACAAGTACTTACTCTGATCTCACCCTCGAGATGAATGTGAATGTCCTCTAGCCCAGTCAAGTCTAGAGCTTTACCAATGACATAAGTCTTTCCCTTGGCTAGATGCAAAGTGCCTCCACCATTGGCTTTGCGTACGCCAATCTTGAACTCATCCGACACATCGTCTGTGTCATTCTTGGATGCACGAATCCGGACGATTTTACGGTGTTCATGCTTGGGTGGAGCGTAGGGATGTTTGTCTCTGAACTCTGAGATATCGCGGGGTACTCCAGCTGGAAGGGACACGGCATTGACAGTAGTTAGAAGCAGCGTCCCGAGAACGAAGATGGTTTGCAAACCCCGCATGATGATGTGATGCCAGAGTTTAGATGTCTTTAGAGCGTGGATTTCGAGGCACTTCAGACCTCAATTGCGATTCTCGTAGCTGTGACTATCTTTATACCCGCAACACCGTACTCGCTACCTCGGGGTATCATTGCGACTTTGCCGATAGTTTGAAGCCATTGGGGTATCAACTGGATTCATTGCTGATCTTTCAACCCCCAAACCTTCAATCATGTGCAAGCAAGTTCCCCATTGCCAAGTCGGAAAAGTCATGGCTCCAATACAGCGTTACGGAGCATCTTATTGGTGGAACCACAAACTCCGTGGGCCCCAGAAACCCCGGCCGCGCGCTTTTCCGGGCTCTAAAAGCACTTACCCTGCACTTCGGGGATGCCAGCACCGGGCATTGGACGCGCATGTTGCTGAATCTCACTATTCTGTCATCTTTGTCGCTGGTTTTGCTATTCTCATTTTCCATAAAGCCTTTTAAGCTTTTATGTCGATGGATGATAGCGGAGGTCGTATTACACTATCTTTGGAGGACAATGATAAGTTTTGGGTTCCATCTCCAGTAGCTTGTTCTGTATTCGGCGCCTTGAGTACTCCCGGGTAACCCGCCGGTGGATTGGATACTCGCATAACAAACGGATGCGATTCTCAGGTCAATTGTACTCCCAAAGAGTTCTTCTGCTTCCTCAGTGGACATTCTGAATATATTTAGTTCTCGAGCTTCGTGACATCGTGAGATGCAGGCCTTATCTCCATAGTCTGGTTACAATATTCATTCTCGCTTAGGCTTCAATCTCAAAGTCCACTCATATCTGGTACTGGGGTTGACTGGATAAAACGCATCGGATTACACCTTACTAGCAATGTCTATTGGAAGAACTAAGGTACATACTGTTTTCTAAATTGCCCACCTTGTTGCTGAGCACATCGAAATGACGTCCGACGCATCTAGCCTACCTTCCCCGACTGCATTAGAAATCCGACAGTCATTTACATGCGATGTTTCACACTATGGTTAGCGGTGCGTAGCCCAGGTCCACGCGCTGACTCTGCACCCAATTGCTCTACCCAGAATGCAAGTTATCGCTATCTGCTGTCGCCAAGGCGGCGGTGATGGCGTTCTTGACCGTATCGACGCCGAGCGCAAGGCCGGCGTTCATAATTCTCCATTGCCACTGCTCCCAGCCTCGGTACAATATGAACCGATGGTGGACGGGGAAGTTCGTACAGCATTCGAAGACCTTTATAGTTCCAAAAGAAATCCCAAGGTCCAATCCGTCGAAACTCAGCCAGCATTTTCTCCGCATCCCAAAGCTGACCAGGGTCGAAGTTGGTTTTGATGAAGGAGCTCTTGTCAATGAGCTGCGCAAATGCGTTTCCATGCCCTCGGTGCAAATAAGTGCCCATATAGTCGCGCTCGTCTGGATCCAACGACGGGAGTCTTCGCTCTATGGTAAGTCGCATGGCCTCTTTCCTAAGCACACTCTGTTGGAAGATCCGGGAGCATATGAAGGCCATAGGTTCACCATCCAGAGTAAAGGTATAGGACTCATTGGGCATTCCGGCCTTAGGGAGAGAAACAATCTCTGCTAGCCATTCTGCTATCTCATAGAATGATACCTGGTTTGCCTGGTCAAAGGCTTCTGCTCCAATTTCATGCTCCGCGTAGTTTGCCAGCCTTCCGAAAGAGCCGGCACGAATGAGTAGTGCCCGAGAAAAAATAACATTTAGCATACTGACCCGGTGGTTAATCCGTAATTGCGGATTCTCCCTGCAGAAAGGGACAAGGCCTGCAGCGTGGCATTCTTGACGGCCTACAGATGGGTAGTCTTCAACGATCACCATACCACGAATGCATATTCGTTTGTTGGCGGGAAGCTTGTTAAGCCAGCCTATGGCTGCAGAGGCTGCAGAGATGCGAAATTTCGCACGATGCTCTCGTGTGTGGAGCCCGTTGGGCTCCCAGGCTCCGAGAGTAGGCCAGAGGTGATCATCTCCAAACTTGCGTCCCATTTCTGCAAGGACATCGGTGTGCGGTACGTCCCAGGGCTTGAAGCACTTGTCAAGGAAGTTAAGGAGACGATCGCTACCGGTATATTCCCAGTCTAAAAGCTCATACTCGACAATCGTATCGAATTTCTCCGTTCGTCCCTGGGCAAGGGCACGTAGGGTGAATTCGAGGGCCTCACAAAGCGCAGATAATCCGTAGGACTCCCGCACAAAAGGCGCTGCTGAATAGTTGAAGGAATTTGATAAATCCCAATTGGTAAATCTTGTCAGGTCGATTCGATGTGATCCGTGTCGATGTTGGTGTAGGGCATCTCTGAGTTGGGGCACAAACCACGGAAACGTTTGTTCAATACGAACCCACATTTCTTCAGTGAGAAACCAGTTGCCCAAGATGAGAACAAGGCTTACCTGTTTCTGAAACTGGGCGAACAGCAGATAGTCGAAGCGGCCAGCCCAAGGACACAATTCGGGATCATAGACTGTAGAGACGGTAATGTTATTGTATAATAGAGGCAAGTTTCTGGTCTCGTAGGCTATAAGGCGGCAGGTGCATATCAGGGCGAGATCAATTGGTTTGCGGTCGGCGGCGACGAGCTTCCGGGAGATTGGCTGGAGGAAATAGCCCTCGGCAGTAGTGTAGTAGTATTTGTAGATCATATGACGAAGCTCCGGGGGGAGACTCAAGAACGGGGATGAAGACATGGCAGAGGTCGATTCAGGCCAGCCAAGGGGGGGTACGGTTTATTGGCAGAGTATGGGACGAGCCAGACTGTTAGCCGAGACAAGACAACAGGGTAGATCGGGAGACTGGAAGAGCGTGCTTGATACGGAACAACTGTACCAAAACCGATTGATGAAGAACCCTTGCGCGATACTGAAATGCACGGCGACAGGTGTTGGGGCACCGTTGTTGAGGACAGACAAGAGATAAGCCGGAAGCTGAGGCGGGGGGAGAAGAGGACGGGCGAGGGGCTATATAATCAGGCCACGTCACACAAGTTGGCCACTGAGACTTTAGTGACACGCAGCCTGGAAATTTGGGTTTGCGGCTGAACCTTAGGCAGCAGCCCCGCCCTGGGAGATCCGAGTCAAGGTACGCGACGCGACAGGATGAATGAAGAGGCCACGTAAACATGTCACAACAGGCGCAAGAGGAAAGAAAGCGTTTGGTGTATTCTTTTTTATTGAAAAGATAAAATGTCTCTGCAGCAATACGCGAGGTATAGCCAATAGGGTCTCAGAATGAGAATAACACAATATAATGCTTATTTTTCAGCATATCACATATAAGGCGTCATACACTACGCCAAAAAACACAATAACTTTAAAAGTGAGTCTCAAAGTCATACGGCGCTGCTGCCTTCAACCTTATGATCCAACTGAACAAGTGGCCTCAATCCACGAGCATAAAAAAGACTGCAATAATGGTTAATTGGGAGGTTTTGGAACAGACAGAGCGATTGGACACTTACTGTTTCCCCCGGCCTTGGCAGGCCGACTGCCTTCTCCATCGTCACCCGGTCAAGGCGATCAACACCAAGGCTCCAACCCCAAAGGCCCAATTCCAAACAAGCCAAAGATCGTAAAAACCAGCACACTGTAGGACGCATTAGTCAGTTTAATTGCGGCAATGACTCGAGAAGCATGTAAGGAAAACTCACAGATGGAACGCTGCGCGGTTGCCATCAACAACGGCCACAACCATCCGATCGAGGCAGTCAATGCCTACAAATCCTGTGGTGTTTGTTAGATTTCTGATCAAGAAGTGTAAATGGGCTCATGTCATAGCTGCTTACCGGCCCTTCAACCAAAATCCATACCCTCGAGGTCAACACCATACCAGTCCTCCAATCCTTCCTAAGGCGTCATAAAATAACAAGAAAATACCTGCCGCATGTCGACAAACTATCAACAATACAGCGAGTCACTGGAGATCATCATTAGCATTAGGAAGGTAGCCGGGAAATAGACAAGACAAACATCTCGCAATCTTCGGCTGCCAAGTACAGCTGCTTGGTATCGACGGAGACAAAGCTGAAGACAAAGACCTCATCGACTATATCGCAGATCAGATGGAGGCGTTGGAAGACATTGCAAATCGCCTAGAACAGGGTCGACGCCTGTCAAGGCAACAGCAGGCCTTCGTCAGCGGCATCACATCGGGCGGCGGCAACCTATGAATGGCGGTTAGCAAGAGTTTGCTAGTATGTGACTACAGTAGACTTACGGTCGATATTGGCTGTGGTTCATGGACTTGAGATGCGCGGTCGCAGTGGTCGAATCGTGGATGTGAATGCTGAGGGTGCTTGGGTCAGCAATGCATTGACGACGAGGACAGGCAAACACCTACTTGTATCGTGGGAATCGAGGGCTATCGCGGCGTGAAGGAGGGGAAGTGAGAGGGGAAAGAGGGGTAAAAAGGCAAATTGCGAAATGAAGGCTGGAAGAAGAAATTGTTAGTCAATGCGCGATGGTACGAGAATGGATCAATGACGAATGGACTCACTTTTGGCGTTGGGGGAAAAACTGTAAATGCTGGCGGGGCATGTTAGTTGGCATCACACCAAAGGAATCAATTGGGGAATGGCTTACTTAGCGGACCGAAGCTGGCTCGGCGGGTTAGTAATAGATTGGATCAGGCCGCAAGGCAACACAGAGCGGTACAGCTAGACGCAGTTAGCATGAGTGCGACAGAGAGGGACAGGAGATGGATGGATGACTTACGGAACACAAATTGAGGGTAAACACAGATAATGAACACTTGGGTCATGTAAATCATGACGCGCTCCCGTAAATCCACGCCTTGACTGCATCAATTGCATTCAGTGGCTGGGAGGCAGAGGAAGATAGCTCAACCGAATAGAATCGGGAGTCAAGTTTGCGGTCCTCGAACTGGGGGATATCGAAATACATTATCGCCCAGTCGGCAGCGATCTCGGGCTTCTCGGAAAGCATCCTGTAGAAGTCTCTGTGACCGAGTGCAGTGTAGAGGTGTATTCGGGCCGACGCGAGGATGTCGCACTGGATGAACAGGTGGAAGGGGCTCTCGGGGGCGCGGCCGCAATTGCAAAGGGTAGAATCGTATGTCTGAACCATGGTTAGAAGTGTTGATTCGTCGGGGGAGAGGCTCACCTTGAGCGTCGTGCACAAGAAAGTATTCAAGGCGACGTAACCGGTTCGGCACTGTAGCAGCATGGTGCTTTGTGCGCGAGATAGGCCCCGGTAGCGCTTGAGGTTGTGAGGTCCCCATCCGGCCTTGTCCATCAGGGCTGCGCTGCGATAGCTCGGAGAGTCCGCAGAGTCATCACGGCAATCTTCGACGTGTCGGTTCCACATCCTTCGTGACATCTCTTCCGCGTCCTGCTTGGCAATCTTCGTCATTGCCTTCCTCAAAACGTTGGTCGACATGCTGCTATTGGTCGACATGCTGCTCGCTTTCCTGTCCCTACACGACTCGTTAGCTCTCTCCAAAAGGGATCTGGCTGGGTAGTCCAGGGAGTGGTATGGATGATGTTCGAATTCGGCTGGCCTCTTGCCAATCCGTCGCATTCTGCGAAGCTCCTCGTGGTCTGGAGTGTCTAGAGCGCGAGCCCTCTGCAAGGTCGCGACCCTATCCAGATAGACAAGGATGTCTTCGACGTATGCCTCTTTGTTGACTGTTCGCCCCGAACTACGACCCAATGCTCCAGTGACTATCCTCAGGCATTGGTTCTGAATTGTGGTCAGACGCTTTAAGACATTGTCCGGTACCTGGTACCGGACGATCTTCTTGTCCCCGTATATGAACCAAGCGCCGCAGCCATGTGATATAATCGGTCGAACGGTGGTGATGTAAAGCTGTCTCAGGGATATCATGTCGGGGCCTGCAGTGGTATTGCAGATTCGTGCGATGTCGTTCATCTTCGTGTTGGCCTTTGCAGCCACCTGTGACGACGAGTTAGTATGTAACAAACAGATCCTGCAATGTGTTGATCTTACCTCTTCAACGTGTTGTTGCCAGTGGAGTTGGCAGTCGACCTCGACGCCCAAGATTCTCATCGAGTGCTCAGGCTCCTTGCCCTCCAGTCCGGGAATCTTTGGCATGAGTTTCGAGTAGACAAGCTTGCGTCTTGGTGGATAGAAGTGCATGACGTGGTATTTATGAGGCGAGAAAGAAACGCCGACGGAATCGGCCCATTCCATGATCCTGTCGTGGCATTCCTTGAGCGCCTTGCAGTTGTCTCCGTAACTGTTGGAGACGGCGAGTAGGTAGGTATCGTCGACGTAAGCGAAGGGATAGATCTTTACCCTATTGTTGGTGTACTCTTTGGCGGCACCAACAATGGGCATCGAGAAGAAGAGGAAGAGTATAGGAGACAGAGGACTGCCCTGAGGAATGCCCATGTTGACCCAGAAGCTGGGTGAGGTGAAGCCCGGGATCCTCATGTCGGTGCTGCGATCGGTGAGAAACGACCAGATGAAACTGAGCATCCATTCGGGTAGGCCAGCATCCTGAAGAATCTTCATGAGCTTGGAACGCTCGACTCTGTCGTACGCGCCCGTGATGTCAAGACCCATGAGAGTAGCCAGTCGCCGAAAGTCGCCGGTCCAGGCGGAGTAGACGTTGTTGAGCAGATACTGGAGCGCCTTGGTGGTGCACTTGCCGGGAGTGCCAAACTGTACGTCGGGGAGGAGGTCGTGCTCGACAGCAAGCTGTTTGAGCCGATAGGTAAAGATCTTCTCCAGAAGCTTTCCCATACAAGGAAGCAACGCGACCGGTCGCCAGCTCTTGGGAACCTCGTAGTCATCCTTACCAGCCTTTCGCAGCATGACCGTAGAAGCCTGCTTGAAGGAAGCGGGATGATGACCGAGCTTGAGACAGGCTGCAAACAGGTGGTGAAGGTAGGGTAAAAGCTCCTCCTGGGCCATCTTCATGCCCTCGTAGGCTAGCAGGTCTGGCCCTGCTGCCTTACCAGTAGGCGCGCCTGCGATGAGCCTCTTGACCTCGGACAGCTCCAAGTCCTGCGAAACAACGAAGGGAACTCTGTCCGGGTCGTCGGGTGGCCGGTCGGGAGGGACCTGCTGCTCGTCACTGGTTCCGTCTGGCCACATGGCCTGTCTGAAGCAGTCAGTCATACCGTCAGGCTTACGATGGGTAACACCGTCGGCCTTGAGCTGCCGGATGGGCATGAGGGCCTTCTTGTTCCAGCTGGCGCCCCGCCTGGCCCAAAAGTAGAGTCTTCTGCGCTTTGCGATATCCCGGGAGAGCATGCGATGGAAAGAGGCGGAACGCTCTTTGCGAATGACGTTTTGCGCCAAGCGTTTGACCTTGTAATGCTGCTGGGCCTCTGTGACGATGTGAGAGCTGCGTTCTCTCTCCTCCGCCAGTCTCAGAAGATTCTGGGCTCGCTGAGCGACAAGGTTTGGCCGGGATTTGGGACGCTTCGACCCTGGCGGGGACGCTAGAGGTACCAGCTTCTCAATGGCCGGACCGAATGCCTCAACGACCTTGCGGCCGTAGTCGTCGATCATGGCGGGGCTTGTAAGTGCCGGAAACCCAATGGGTTTCAGGGACTCACCAACACACGCACGAAACTTGTCGGGATCGGTGCGCTTCCAGATGTAGTAAGTGCTCGGCACTCGTTTGAGCTCGAGGTTCAATGTGGTCATAATGACACGGTGATCGGACTCGAAGCCTGGTACGTCTGGAGACTGCCATTGACGAACAAACGGGACAAGAGACGAGCTGGCGTAGGTAAGGTCAATTGTACTGCTGAAGTCCCCAATATGACACTTTCCTCGGTAGTATGTGCGAAAACCACGGATATTCAAGAGTTCCATACCGGCCTGGTCAAGGCCGTTAGCGAGCGCGATGGCCTCGGGCTCTATCGTGGTTACTTCGTCGCCTCCCCATACCGGATTGTGAAGGTTGAAGTCGCCGACAAGCAAGTCTTCACCTGTTGCAGTGACCTTCTGGAGAAGATCCTCGATATGGACACGCCTAAGGCGATTGTAGACGTTGTGAATTGCTATGGTTTGCTCATCACTGATCCGCAGCAGCATCGTGGCGGCCAAACCAAGATTCACATCGTCATGGAATTCCACATCCCAATCCGCAATTGGGATCGACTTGTGTATCAGGTAAGCAACATCGTGTAGCTTCTCTTTTCCAGAAACTTGCTCGTGATGTGGATCGCCTTTCCTGTCCTGGTCTTGCCTTGTTCCTCGTCCTTTGTAGGGAGAAGTTCAGGGTTATTGGGACCAAACGCAAGAATGTGGTCAGGAAATTGAAAGGCTCTCATATTGAATGGGATATCTTGGAGGCAGAGGATGTCAACCCTGTGATCGCTATTGTGAATCTAATTTTAGAGCGAATGAACTCTTTCTACGGCATCCTCGACGTTCATAATGGAAAGGAGGAACAGATAACCTAGTGAATATATAACGAAAGGCTCTATAGTATCGCTACGGCATTTCCTGGGCTGGCAACTCCTCCAGGTACCTTGAGTGGAACACTCGTCAAGAAGAATGTCCAACGCTTTCTCTCCTTACATTTCTCTGCCAGCTCCTCCAAGTCAAAGAACTCACCAATTGGCATTCCCCATCCTGCCAGAGCACATTGATGTATACTAACATCAGGATGATTATACGCTCCCGTCGCAGGGCCTCTTTCGAAGCCAGCAGCATCCGAAGCAATAGCTGCGAACCCGCTATCCCAAATCCATTTCAGGGACTCTTTCGTTGCTTCAAGCCCCAAAGGACCCCCGGGCTGGCGGTTGGGAAAGTTATTCTGCTCTTCGGGGGAGAGCGCGTTATAGTATGCTGTGAAACCAACGCGGATAAAGAAGATATCGCCTTGATGGAATTCGATGTTCTCTTCGGCGATAATAGCGTGAATGTGAGACATTTCTACTGCGTTGGTTTGGAAGGGAGATAGAGAGATGTTGTTGCGTTGGGACCAGGAGTACCAGTCTATGAGAACACCGCGGCCGATGATGCCGCCATTGTTGGCATAAGCTGTGAGCAAATTATGAGACAGAGATTAGAATGTATTAATGTTTGTGTGCTTACCATCGATCCCAAGAGATTGTGATCCTGGAACAAATTCCTCCTGTTTGTGGCCCATATAGAATTGCCCAGCCCTCTGGTATCCTTTCCAACAGTCAGCGCTGTCAATTCACAGAACAGTTATACTAACCGTAGTGCCTGAAGCCATCCCACTGTGTACTGCTCTGCGTATTCAACGTGATTACATCGTCATTCATCGTCATGGGAGCTTTGTTGAGTATGCGGTGCTCGAGAGCTTGTCTCCCAAAAGGGGGATGTGAAAGCTTGTCAAGTGGCCAATCTAAAGATATTCGGATACCTTCTCTTATCTCACTCGCTGCAGCGCGAACGGTCTCTGGTGTCAGCAAGTTGAGCCTACCGAGTTGATCGTCCGGCCCCCAAAGACCCCACGCATTGCCTGGAGGCCCATTCTTGTCCAAAGGCAAGTCATCGAACGTAGGGAGCTTCTTCGGGTTCATGCTGGTCTGCGAGAGTATGTCGGTTCACAATCTTTGGCCGACGGACATTGCTGGAACCTTGTATAACAGGCTGGAAGTTCGCCGACGTGACTCAGAGACGAGTAAAAACTAGCCCCGCGACGAGAGACCAAAAAACACCAAAAGGTATGATCAGGGCATCGGCTGGAAGATAATTTACCCAAGATATCGTAGTGATGCCAATCAGCGAGTTGATGCTGATCATGTACCCCAGCTTCCCCGCGTCCATCCCTTTCCGGGGTATGCCAAGACCCTGGTTCCAGAGGCCAACCAGACGCTGTGCGGGGATGATGCAGGGGTGGATGAATGTTTGGATCAGATAACGGAAATAATCCGCGGAATTTTATGTCGCCTGCCAGATCCTCGGGTCGTGCATGGCCGAGGATGAGGATCTGTTTGCTCGCATTTAAGACGGGAACGATCCCTGTCTTGAGTGGCCTTGTGTCACAACATCCCATTATGCCTGTATCGAGCAGTCATCATGCGCAATCCATTGGCAGCAAGGGCTTAGTCGCTTGAGGGTCAAGACATTCCTCGTGAGATCTATGGCTTCCGGCCTTATCTCCTTGCCATCTCGGCATCATGGGCTTGTGAGCATTTGCAGTATTTTCCCCATCTCTATCGCCACTTCTAACATTGTAAGCTGCTATGTACGGGTACGACAGCGCTTTCATCGGCGGTACTCTCAGTCTACCCTCCTTCCAGCGAACCTACGGTCTAGACACAGCCAGCGCCTCTGCGAAAGCAAATTTGTCGTCCAATATCGTCTCCACCTTCCAAGGCGGTGCTTTCTTTGGATGTGCATCAAGTTTCCTTGTCGCTGAACGCTTCGGCCGTCGTCCGACCCTTATTCTCGCCGCTATAATCTTCTCCATTGGTGCAGCCCTCCAGATGATTGGCCGACTCGACTGTCTGTATGTAGGTCGCGCACTTACAGGCTGGGGCGTTGGGTCCAGTGCAATGATCCTCCCAATCTATGTCTCTGAATGCTCACCTGCCCTGATCCGCGGACGACTTGTCGGGACATTCGAAGTCATGCTTCAGGCTGCATTGGTCTGTGGATTCTGGGTCAACTACGGCGTTAATAAGAACATCAGTCCAGAAGGGAATATGCAATGGCACGTTCCTGTCGCTGTTCAGTTTATCCCAGCTGGCCTGTTGGTCATCTTCATGATACCCATGATTGAGTCACCTCGATGGTTGGTGTCCAAAGGTAAACTTCAAGGCGCCAGGAAGAATCTCAGCTAGGTTCGCAACCTACCTCAAGATCATGCCTATACCAACCGAGAGATGTCTATGATTGAGGTGGCCATTGAACATGAGACGTCATCGACAGGACAGAGAGGGAATTGGCGCCAAATATTCTCGGAACTATTTCAGCCTGGAGTTCGTGGTAGGATAGTCTTGTCTTGCGGACTTGTGTCCTTTCAAAACTTCACGGGGTGAGTCATGATGCACATGATACGAGACACAGCTAACAAGAGCAGTATCAATGCCATAAACTACTACCCCCCGACCATCTTCAAGTCTATCGGATTCACCGGCACCTCTGTTGGTCTGCTCGCCACCGGCATTTTTGGCATCGTGAAGATGGTTGCTACCATGCTCTATGCTGCATTCTTGGTCGACAAGCTAGGACGAAGATCGCTACTACTGATAGGTGGCGTCGGCTCTGGTATCGCAATGTTCTACCTAGCCGGCTACTCCAAGGTGTCAGGCTCGTTTGAACACATTCCACCGATGGATGCGGGAGCGAAAACTGCCGTGGCGATGGTATACATATACGCTTTGTTTTATGGTATGAGTTGGAATGGAATCCCATGGCTCTTCACGTCTGAGATCATTCCAAACAGAGTCCGTACTCTTGGAATGGCCTTCTGTATCTGTGTCCAGTGGGTGACTCAGTTCATTGTGGTCTACAGCTTGCCGCACATGGTGATTGGGTAAGTCAGGATCTTGACACAGCATCGGTACAAGCTAACTGCTTAGTATCACCTATGGAACCTTCCTCTTCTTCGGTGCTTGCACTGTTCTCGCAATCATCTTTGCATGGCTGTTTATCCCAGAGACAAAGGGCGTACAGCTGGAGGACATGGATCTGCTATTCGGACCTGACGTGCCCATCCGCGCGTCCCAGGCGAGGGACAACTATTTACAGGGTATCGCTGCTAGGGCCTTAGACGAGCGAGACGGGGAGAAAATGAAGGCAACTGAGATTGAACATGTTTGAACAATGGACGTGGGTGCTACTTATAACAGCTTCACATCGATGGATTATCTGCTAAGTTAGGAAGGACGTATAAGACCAGTAACCGGAAATAGTGAGCATAATTGGAAGCGCAACTGCGGGAATCTAGAAGATCTATACTCAGATAGTTCCCTGGCCCCAGAAGACACCACGCCCGTTGGTTCCAACATAGACCAATCCCGCCTCATTTCCACTTCCAGCCAACTTAGCACTGTCCGCTGCACCAAAGCCCATAGAACCCTGGAGATCCGTCCAAGTCTTGCCAAGATCAGAGCTGCCATATAACTTGCGGCCCGCAGACCCTGTTCCGAAAGCGTACACATTCCAGTTGCTTCCAGAGCCCTTACCAAGAGCAATCTGCTCAGTCTTGCTAAGACCGCTAATCTTGGAGAATGCGCTGCCGTAGTCTGTGCTGCGGAAGATACCAGCGTCGGTAGAGACCCAGACCTCTCCGGCCTTGGTAGGATGAGCGGCGATGTCTTTGACAGAGTTTGCTCCGTCGAGAGATCCACCGGTGGAGAAGCTGGAAGCTGTGTTGTTGGAGATGTAGAACTTTGACCCTGATGCACCGTAGAAGTAGTCATTGTCTTGCTTATCACTAGCAACGAGAGCGCCGTTCGGAAGACTGGAGACAGAAGCGAAGCTGCCTTCGTTCTGGGATTTCAAGACACCTCGGTTCTCGGGAGACCAGACAATCGTATCTCCATTGGCAGAGTAGGATATGGAGCCTCCCTTGGGACCCTGCTCAGCCGCGCCATGAAGCTTCCACGACTTACCGCCATCGGATGATAGCGCAACTTGAGGGTTGCTGTCACTGTTTCCAGCTCGGACAACATTTCCAACCTTCTTTCCAGCGTAGTCAGCACTAGTAGATGTCGTAAACATTGGGTTGTCCCAGGCTGAGAGAGGAGATTTGCCAAGAACGCTCTTGGAGGCAAAGGTGAAACCGCTGTCATCGCCGACGGCCGCAAGAAGCTCACTTCCTCCGGGTGCAGACTTGACGTCGAGAACTGCGGTCTCCTCGATACCGTCCGCAAGAGACTCAATAGTGATGTTGTGAACGGTGTCCCACTTGGTGAGGTCATGGCCACCGTAGAGTGTCAGGCCAGTGCCGTACAGCCAGTGGTTGCTGTCAAAGGGATCAATAGCCAGAGCTTCAACCATCCAACCCAGCTTCTTAGTATCAACGGAAATGAAGTTCTTGTAGATCCAAGGTGCTTTTGGTGTAGAGATGCTGTAGTGGAGATCGAGGTTGCCCTGAGCGTTGTAGTTCCAGAGAGTAGACCAGGTCTTGCCAGAGTCAGTTGATCGGAAGAATTGGGCATCGGGATACCAAGAGTTGAGTGAGGCAACGACAAGAGTACCCGGTTTCTGGCGGTCGAGGGCAAGACCACCAAAGCCGAAGTAGATATCTCCAGGTGGGGTGATGTCCTTCCAAGTGTTGGCGGCAACATCGTAGCGGTAAACAGCACCGGCAGTACCATCATAAGGTCCACCACCATTGCTGTAAGAAAGGTACAAAGCCTTCTCCTTTGGTGAGAACTGACCTTTGTGGGGAAGATACTTCACAGGCTGGCCATCCACGGGCTTCCACGTCTTACCTGCATCAGTGGTGACATACACAGAAGCAGTCTTTGTGTCCGCAACACCGACAAAGATGCGCGACGTAGCTCCATTGACAAGAGATGAGGTAGAGTCGAATGTGACAAAGGACAAACCCTGAATGTCACTGTTGTATCCAGAGCTATCACTCGGATCGGCAACGTAAGTGCCGACATTGGTGAACGAAGTGACTTTGGAGAAGCTCTTGCCACCATCCGTGCTCTTCCAGAGGCCGTTGCCGCTCCGAGCTCCGAAGTAGACGATGTTGGAGTTCTTGGGGTCAACGGCGAGACGCTCGCCCATACCGCGGCCGGGCATGTTACCGCCTACCTTGAAAGGGAGCTCGGTGAAGGACCAAGTGGCGCCTTTGTCGTTGCTGATACCGATAGCTCCCTTGTTGGGATCCCTATGACAGTATTAGACTCCCGACCACCATAGGACAATTTGCTTGAGGTGAGGTACCATGAGTTTGTGTACAATCCAGCAGCGGTGAGAACCTTGTTAGGGTTACTCGGATCAAGGGCCAGAGCATCGATACCCCAACGGCTCCTGCGAAAGTGTCAGTACGTTCCACTGATTGCGGATTCTCAACATACCATGTGGCATCAACACCAGTGCTATCAGTCAGCGGCGTCCAAGAGTCATCCGCATTGAGACGGTAAAGTCCACCTATGTCAGTTCGCGCATAGGCAACGCCCTTGGCAGTAGGATGAAACTCAATGCCAGGAACAAAGCCGCCTCCACCGCCAAAACGGACATTCTGCCATTTGAGCGCAGCTTGTGCAACGCTTGCCGAAGCAGCGAGAAGAGAGAGCAACTTCATGATGAATTCCAGCAAATAACGAATGACACTGTATTGAAAGAAGTTCTGAGCATCATATTTGGCGAATTATAGGCGTGCTTTATATGAGCCCTTCGGGGTGACGTGATAGTCTGGTTCCGTTGTCCTTTGCAGTGTTTCGGATACGAAGCCTCCGTGACGAAACAGGATGAGGCAAGGGTATAAGGCTCATCAAGCCCCGAACGTGCTCAAAATTGAATGGATTGCGAGGGTTTTTTACTCATGACCGTATTTAATCTACGGCACTTGGAGATTTTCCACCTACCAGATGAGGGTTGTGCCTCACAGGAATGATTGGTGGTGGCATGTTCAGACGACATTGCCAGTCTCGGGCCGCCATATACCGCCGTTTGTCCAAGTTAGGCAATTTCTGGTTTCGTGCCGCATCCGGGCTCAGGTTACGCCATATTTTCGGAGTCTCGGCACGAGTTGCAGTAGTTCACTTGTGCGTAATTGATGTGTCAAAGGATAATGGTTGGATCAGAGCGTCAGAAGATTCGTCGTACGGGAAGTTACGGCATTTCTTTTCTCAATAACATGACTGTCCATATCGGTAGATGTTGTACACAATTTGGCTATAATGAGAATCAGAAATATAGGACTGCAGTTACTGGAGTTATACTTACACTATGTTATTACATCCTATAATGCTACTCTAGACCTCCTTAGGGTAGTCAAGATTGATTCAAAGTTGGGACTGTGTGTCTTTCAATTCTAATATCGTATTACAACCCTGATAAAGGTTAAATCCGCTTTGTTCTTTTAGCTATGGCCTAATCGTATAGTTACCAAACGCCGTTTGTTACGTCGTCAATAAGTGCACTATTGATTTATTTCCTCAACTCTTCCGCGCTTGAGGAGCTTACCATCATGAGACATTTTCATTTCCGTACCAGACCCAACCTTCTGCCGACGCAATGTTTAACTGATCCAATGACCATCATTGAAGACCAAAGGTGCAAGAGTCGCAACAAGTTGATCGTCTTTTATGTCACAAGGAGAAGAAGGACCCTGAACCCGAGGTTGGCTGACAAGCTGCATGCATACCCCACACTCTGATCCTGCATCTGAGCATCAAGATGCGATTCTTGATCCTCGGCTTCCCCACTTCTTGGTTGGCCAAGCTTTGCGGGATATATCTCAAAACCTGGGGTAAGCATCCTTTCTGGGGTTTACTGAACTCTGTTTGAATGCCATCAGCCAATGTGCGTGACTCTGGGGTACAATTCGCAGAGAAGGCCCGATACGTACATGAAATGGGGTCGTATGACTTGTGAATATCACCATTTGGACTGCAACGATGTGGAAGCATTCACTTTGTCCCTTGTTTGAAGATCTACTGAGAAAGGTCCTCAAGAGAAGAATAAAGATCGTCACGATCATCAATACGCTATATAGTACTGGACTCACTTGGCTTAGAAATTAATTACTTCATTTGTGCCTATTGCTACATAGCTCAACCAAACCCAGCAAAAGTCTGGCTCTTTACACGTGATAGTAAGAAAAGAACAACACTATACTGCACTTCTGACAATCGAGACTACGCAGCCATGTGAATTCCGCATAGCCGATCAAGCGTAGGAATCCAGGCTAGGTGAACTAGACAAGAAGGGAAGGAGAATTATACACTGGACACACTATAAGCATCTTAAAGGATGTTGAAGGAGAGCAGTCGTCTATAAAAAGGAGAGAGCTATCTAGATATAAGCCTGTTTGCTCACAGTCCATCTTCCTGTTCTTTAGGCAAAGCGATTGCTTCTAAGGAATACTCTACTGTACTTAGTCTTCAAATCTCGTTCTTCACCATGCGTGTCTCATTCATCCTTTCCCTCCTCCTGGCTGGTGCTACGGCCTTTCCAACAGCGTCGTCAAACATAAAGAGAACCGTCACTACCCAGGATGTCAATCTACTTGAAGCCCGAGACCTTCTGAATCGCAATGATCTTGAGAATGGCGGTTCTTCCAATTGTCCCTCAGCAATTCTGATCTATGCGCGTGGTAGCACAGAACCTGGCAATCTTGTTCGTTGCATGAGACCCATACGCCAGATTGTTAAAGCTAATCCAATTAGGGAATCACGGTTGGGCCGATCCTCGCAGAGGCCATGGAGCTCGCTATCCCTGATATCTGGATACAAGGTGTCGGTGGGCCCTATACAGCTGATCTCGCGCCCAACTTCCTTCCGGAGGGGACTACTGATGCCTCTATTGATGAAGCTAAAAGGCTGTTCCAAATGGCCTACGATAAGTGTCCAGATACGCCCGTTGTGACGGCCGGTTATAGGCAAGTAAATTCCATTCATCAATTTACTGTTTCTTTGCTGATTCTGTGTATTAAACAGTCAAGGCACGGTTGTTGTCGGATATGCACTGAGTGAACTCGAAGGCGCCGTCCAGAATCAGGTTGTTGGAGCCGCATTGTTTGGATATACCAAGAACGAGCAGCTCGGGGGCCGTATCCCGAACTATCCTACTGACAGAACTAAAATCTTCTGTCTGCCTACGGATCTAGTGTGTGACGGAACTTTGTTCATTCTTCCTGCTCATTTTCTATACGGTGCTGATGCGGCGGGTCCAGGTCCGGAATTCCTGATTGGGCAAATTAATGAGTAGAAGGGTTTTTGACAGGCCTCTGCAGTCCTCCTCTGTGATAGAGGCGAGATGGCAAGAATAGATGTATTAGCAGAAGATGGAGAGACCAGTGATGGGCTTGTAGGAGACAGTGAATCAAGTACGGCAGTGTGCATGAAATTTATTATGTTCCCCTTCCGTCGCCGTGTATGTATTGCCGCGAACACTATGTTAAATGAGACTGTCCAATGCACCCAGCTGTAGCGTACTGACCTTAGAATTAGTCTCTTTCTCCATCGCTTCCGTAGCGGGTGCTAATTCTAACCGCTTTGGTGAGATTGGCTGATCCTCATGCATACACCAGATCACCTTCTTCGGCTCTCCCAAAAGCTTCGACAATTTCACCGCAAATTGCGCCGCCGACCCATCGAACGGTCTCCCGTTCAAGTTTCCCCGTCCAGCTATTGCTTGAATAAGTACGTCTGGCTGTGGCTGCACTGTCTTCACTATTCCATCGTACATACCCAGATGCCCGTTCCAAAGGACGGTTTTACCCTCTCCGAACAGAAAGTTGAACATCAGCTGCCCCCCGTCAAAAGGAGATGAACATTTGCTTGTAGGCCCATCAATCCAGTCGACGAAGGAGCGCATACCGGCATCCATAGCTTCGCGAGGCATGTGGTCGCTGAGCTTGAGGAGACCATGCCGCAGCATGAACGTGATATCAAGAGTGCAAGCGTACTGGCTTGCTCCTCCGATATACTCCTTTCCTGTATCCATAACTTCCGGTAAGTCGGCAGGAGAGCTACCTGGTAGCAGGCAATGCAGCGAAGGCCAGACCTGGACGGAGGCCACTGCCAAGCTAGGGTCTGGACGCGCAGGGGCCCCTGGTGGCCCAGGAGTGACGGCAACTTCACCACGAGTTACGGCTTGACGAGACTCGAGAGTGAAAAGAGGGATGCGCTCACCACCAGCCACTGGTATCAACTGGTCCTCGGGTACTCCAGCGGATCGGAGTGCGTTGATGGCTTCACCGTTGGCGATAACGTGTGCACCCGTTTTGATTGCTATCCTTTCGGCTCCGGGGAGACTGCGTGAAAGACATCTGTTTAGCCGCTCTGTGTACGATGCGATATTGCAGATGGGGACATGATACTCACTGGTCGAAATGGGCGTGGGAGATGAAGATGTAATCCGCCTCAGTCACATCGTCGACAGCCAAAACTTTGGGCATCCCATCTGGGCGGTCCAGCCACGTATCCAAGAAGATGACGAGACCGTTAACCTTGATGCGGAACGTGGTCCAACCTGGGTGATTAATTAATGACCCAAGGACCCTTAAGTGGAGTGCAATGATGACTTACCTAGCCACTCAATTGTTGCGTCCATGTTGAAGTTTAGGGAAGAGGCGAGTGATCTGTGATACGTGAGAGCTGAGTTTAGATCGAGATGGTTTTGTCTCAGGAGTTCCACGGCGTAAGTTGGTACACCTTGATATAGCCTGGCTGTAAAGGACTCTAGGGACCAAGAACGGGGGCCTCCGCAACTCCACACCGCTGGACGGCCTTGTTCACAATTCCGGCCAGAGTTCCACATACGGACACCTCCACACTACACTGCGGGGTAGTCCGATGTGGTGTTATGCCGTTGGCCCAGCTAATGCACTACACCATTACCGAAAGTGACGTTAAGATATAAGTGAGATGCACATAAATGTTGAGATTTCGGAAAGAGGTTGTTCAATTCCATATTTTTCTATCTGTCGCTTATTCAATTAGACTACTACGGCATCTACCATGGCCACATCCAAGATTCTTTCTGGCGAGGAAAATAAGGGCACAATCCGAGTCGCAATCATTGGCGCAGGCCTCGCTGGACTTGCTGTCGCCAACGGTCTACTGAAAGACCCGGATGACAGATTCGATGTCCGGATCTTCGAACGAGACACGATTGCATTCAGCTCAGAGCGAGGCGGCTATCAGCTTCGCATCAGCCTCAGTGGCCTGAATGCCCTCAAGACAGTGTCCAGCCCTGAAGTATGGTCCAAAGTCCGCGAGGTTTGGTCCGAGGACAAAGCAACGGCACCTACGCTTGTTGACCCTGCTACCTTCAAAGCTCTCATACGCCTAGACAAGCACAAGTGGTATCCCCTGAGCCGGTCCTTGCCAAGACTCGGACTCCGTCGTACGTTGCTGGAGCCGATGGTCGCCCAAGGGAGGGTTCACTTCAGTTATAACTTCCAGCGCTTTGAACTCATCTCGGGTGAGAGACGTGGAGTGCGGCTGCATTTTGATGGTCACGGCCCAGAGGATGCCGACATTCTCATTGCAGCAGACGGCAGCAGTAGCCAGGTCAATAAGCAAGTTGGCATCAACAACAAGATCAAGTTGCAGAGCCAGTTTCTGATTCAATCTCGAGGCCATGTGCCACAATCTGTCCGCGATGAACTTCCCGAGTCGCTAGTCAGAGATGGCCCCGCCTTGTTCTTTGGCGGCAAGCATGCCTTTGGATATGTGTCGATCTACAAGAACACAGAAGAACTCAGTGCTGGTCAAAAGGCTTCATACCAATTGTTCTGGTCGCTCATCATAGCCAGAGCTCATGGAGAAGAACTACTAGCCAAGGCCGGCTCGGATCCTCAGAAGATCGTTCCCCACCTCATAGAATACGTACAAAACGAGCTAGGTTATGGCGATCCTTTTGTTCGCATCATGCAATCGGCGACCGAATACATTCGGACAGGCCCTTTGACCAGCTCTGTGAGGCCGGATAAGGATTGGCGAAACGGCATTGATGAGAATTCGAGAGTCATTCTCCTTGGCGATGCCATGCATCCAATGCCGCCGAGTCGTGGCATGGGCGCAAACCAGGCACTGACTGACGCTGCCAATCTTGTTGATCTCTTCCACGAAAGGACTTTCGAACAGGGTACGCCATCTGATCAAGAACTTGCCGCTCTAGTACGCACGTTCGATGAAGAGATGTTGACCCGCGCATTCAACGTGGTGAAGTCTAGTGAGGCGCTGACTTCCTTGGATTCGAGTAAGCTATCAGGCAGGATGATTGTAGCATTTGTTGGAATACTCATGACCGCAGTGGGATGGGTATGTTCATTCTTGGAGATGGTTGGCTTGAAAGGCGAGCAAAAGCTTGACTTTGTTTCGCAAAATAAGTAGTGTATACAAGAGGTCTATATGTAAAAGCTAGGTTAATATATCGATAATTACAAACCATGATACGGCACTATGGTTACCATAGCATTGGGTATTTTCTATACCGCCAACTATCTGTAGTCACTCCCATCCACACGAAGCAGCATACGCCACAGTTCACCATCTGTTAGCTGGCACCAGGAAATCAGTGTCTAATTGAGGGACGACACATCGGAAAGCCTGATTAGATAAAGCTGTCGCCATTATAAAGAGGTACAAGTATATTCCAAAACTTCTCACAGCTCTCGGAACGCCCTGTCGCCGAGAGGGTGGCCTTTGGCTTGCGACTCGAGAAGACCAGATATTACTTGGGCCATCCTCGATATAGAAGACCCGCGTGCCAGAATCCGCGACCCTTCTTTGTATAAACGCAGTATGCTGCCGTCATTGTGAAGGAAACCGACCCCAGGAACATGGAGTCTTTTATGGTTTCGTACCTGCAACCAGTCGTTTAGAACATCTACATTAACGACGTGGTCGAGGCGGATGATCTCCGCGCTAGACGTTTCGACGCCGCTGCCACCTCGAGTGGGATCGTGATCTTGCTGCTCGATTATATCTACGTACAGCACCATGTATAGAACGGAGACTAAACAGCCCATGATATCAAGTACTGTAGCTCGTCTGGTGGTGCGAAAGTGTTGAAGGACCTGCGCTGCGTAGTACAAGCAGCGTCTTGTTCTGGTGACATTGTCAAGTATAGTGTTCGAAAGTTCAGCCCGGGCGTTGCTTTGACCTGTGTCTGTCGTCTGCCATTTGTTGTAAGAAAATAGTAGAGATAGGGGCGTAAATGAGAGAATGGGAAGGACTCTAGACAGCAAGGCAAAGTCATTCGAGCTACCGCCAGCGTTTGCTTCACGCAGCGCTTGTGAGCATCCCACTTGCGATAAGATATCGAAGGCCTTCTCGGAAAGGGTTGTCACCATACCCCGAGCTGGGTTTGGTCGGCTGGCGGTATTGCTAGAAGAGTCGAGCCCCATAGCTTTTAGGAAATCACTCTCAGCGGTTAGCTGCAGTGAGGCTGAGGACAGCAATATACACTGGGTCAGTTGCTCCAGACTCGCTGACGCTACATCGCCGAGACCTACACGTGACAGTAGAGTACAAAGAGTTGGTGAATGCGGCGGTGGAGGGAGAAGATGCCACTCCTGGCAAGTCGATGACCAATACCGATCGGCGCTGGGTACCGGGGTTTGCAATTCAGCAGCCCAGAGCAGGGGAGGGAGCATAACAAAGCTAGAGTAGAGAAACTCGAAAACTGCTCCTGTAAGCGCAAGGCCGAGTGAGATTTGGTAAGGATAACTTACTGTATGCAAAGTGGACGAGCCGGCGTTTAGCTTCGCCTTGTATCCACTGGAGCCATGCGTGGTTCAGGTCTTCAGTCGATGCAGGCGTATGCATCAAGGTACCCTCCCGAGATAGAAATAGACGACAAAGGGTGACGAGGGTGTTTCGGTAAAACTGAGCCTCGACCATAATGCTCCACTCGCCCGAGAGCCAAAGGCTATGCTGGAATAACAAATGTGACTGAGCACAGATCAAGACGTTGACGCTCAGTAGCTCTCGAAGCTAAAATGCATTCAATCGCGTTAGTTCAACATCACTAAATGCACTTGAAGGTCGTTCTTACATCTACCTTGACCATATGCTGGGCAACTCGCTGCAGAAGCAGAACATGATCGTGGTGGCGGTGTGCTTGGGAGTACCGGCTGCCAAGGCAAATCACAGCGAGGACTAGGTGCCATATCTCGGGAGATGTATGGAATGTCGGAACGTGCAGCAGAGGCATGCGCGGATGAAGGTGTTCAAAATACAACTGCATATATGTATCGAGATGTCGTAAAGAGGGGAATTTTGCGTCAAGAGCTTGGGCCTCTTGTTGTGGTAGCCTGGCCTTGATGGCTTGGATCATGTATAGTCGCGTCTCTTCAGTCACGGGAGGTACGTGTGGAATGTTCTCCGCGATCAGGATATCTTCCTCTTCCGCTGTCAGATCGTCATGTCCAATAAGATCATGGATATCCTCCACTCTATCTCTCTGTGGCACCTCTGCACCGAAGCTATTCTGCACACCAAGGTCATCCACAGGCTGGCCAGTGGTGGCAAAGGCAGCGTCTCCGAAACAGAAGTCGGCTAACGCCCCAGATTCAAAAGAGGGCACGGGCGAAAATGGCAGCAGGAATTGCGCAGACGTCAAAAGGGTATCCCATGAAAGCTCTGGCTCGATCCAGGGTTGGAGCGGAACAGACGATAAGGGAGTCAGTGGCTGCACTTGCTGTGAAGGTGAGGAGTGAGTAGTGGATATAGCATCGTCGGCTGCAGACTGTGCAACGGTAATTGTCTCAGCCACTTCATCGCCGGGTTTAGGTTGGTATACACAGCGGCGACCTTTGCTTATACATTTGGCACAAGGTGCCGGCCTGCGGCCATCACAGCGCTGCTTAGCTTTGGCACATGCTTCGCAAGCACGATATTGTTGATCTCGCGAAATGCGAGGATTGTGTCGCATCCATTCAGCCAAGGCAGCAGTACCATGTGTCCCGATATGCCGTTTCAGGGTGTCTCTTCGTCCCCCCGTTAGTCAGCCATGAACATTAGACGAGTATCTACCAGTAGACAGGCTAGGATGTCCAAGTCAGGGTGAAGACATACCTCCGAGAAAAAGCCGTCTTGCAGACATCGCATGTGTAAGAGCGACGTCCGGAGTGGCGGTCCAGATGTCGGATGAGGTGCTCGCGCCGACGGAATGACTGCCCACACTCGGGGCACGTCAAAGATGCGGAGGATACGGAGGCAGGGGAGGAGTCGCCTCCGAGGCCAGTGCTGTCACCGACACCGATGCTTTCTGCCGGTCTATGGCCATCTTGGTGAGGGACTGCGGAGGCATCTGACTGCATGTTGAAGGATCTACTCAGGTGCGAGATTGTCTGACTACTTACTGTCTTTCAGCTGTTGCATTCTGGGGTATTAGACTCCAAGAGTTGGGTACTCCCAAAAGCCTTGCTCGGGGCTTCGGGCGACAAGTGGATAATCGTCTTTGGCTTGATTGGATGTATAATCTCTTAGTGGTGTGTGGTGATATGGGGAAAGATGGGGAAATATGGAGGCGGGGTGGAACGAATGCGGGGGCGGGGCCCCGAGATGCTATTGTCCGAGTTGGGCGCAAAGCCGGGTCGTTCCCGTTTCAACAGTTGGCCTATAGGAAATGATAAAAACTAAGCAGCATGCCGTGATCAAGGAGTTCAAATCAATGCATTACTCACTACATACACTGATAATGGAATCGCTTCTAGTCATCACCGAGTACTCCCCGTTGGCGTACCTAGCCGCCGCTACCGCCGCTCTCGTCACGCTTCAACTTCTTAGGGCTACGTACATGCTCTACTTTCATCCATTGTCCAAGTTCCCAGGGCCGCGCTCTGCCGCCACCAGCCGCAACTGGCAGGCAAGGATTGTCAACAAGGGGTTTCCCGAGAAGGAGTATGAAAGGCTTCATAAACAGTTTGGTAGCTAGCGGCCAATCTCACTCACGATATTTCACACTGACACATCAACAGGCACAAAGGCGTTGCGCATCGGCCCGAACCACCTCCATATCACAGATACAAGTCTCTACAAGGTTATCTACAGTCAGACCAATGCTTTTCCCAAGGAGAAGCCTTTTTATGATACCTTTGAGTCTCATCACACAACCTTTAGTGAGACGGATGCTCAATTGCACAAACAGAGACGCAAGCTGCTTAGCCCTCTCTTCTCCAAGTCAGGAGTGAGTAAATTAGAACCACTTATTCTGGAGAAAGTAAGAGAGACCAAGGAAAAGGTCCAACGTATCTCTCACCGTGGCCCCATCAATGCCTGGCCTGCCTTTAGGTACTAAGACAGTCTGCATGCATATGAATCATTGCTAATATTTCCAGATGCATGACAATTGACATCATCTCGGAGTTCTCGTTCGGAACCTGTATCAATTTGATCAACGAGGATCCGGACACCTTCAGCTCGGAATATCTCAGAGCTATGGAAATTGCTGCAGATGTACCATTTCTCAGGTATTACAGCACCACGCAACGGCTTTTGGCAAAGTTCATTCCTCTATCCATCGCTGCCAACTTCAACCCGGTACTGAGTCACCTTCAGAAGCTGGTTGGAATCATAGTGCACTCGTATGATAACTACACTCATCGGACGAATGATTCTCGGTTCCCGGTTCTTTTTGACAATCTACAGGCGATACCTCCTGACATGCAGAAGGCCGAGGCCATAAATACCTTTATCGCTGGGTCTGACACGACCGCCTTTACGCTTGTCACGGCGCTCTACCACATTCTTCGTTTACCTGAGGTCGAGAAAAGACTGACAGAGTCAGTCGATGAAATCTTTGGAGAGCATCAAGCCGCTCCATCGCTTCTCCAACTCGAGCAGACTAAATATCTGGTAGGCACTGAGGACATCCCATTGGTCGCAGAACACCACTTACTTACTTCCTTCTAGCGCGCATGTATCAACGAAGCTCTGCGTCTTGCTATGTCGGTACCTGGCATACTCCCTCGTGTTGTACCCAGACGATCGCAACCGTTTGTTGTAGACGGTAAAGTGGTACCTCCAGGCGTATGTTAATCCCCAACGTGCTCCTATAAACTCACATTAACACGGGTAGACGGTTGTCGGAATGTCGGCGTATACGATGAACACCGATCCCCAGATCTGGGGCCAAGACGCCCATTCCTTTAACCCAGACCGTTGGCTCGGCCCAAACGCGAAGGAGCTTGAGACACATATGTGTACATTCAGCAAAGGTGCTCGTCAGTGCATAGGAATCAAGTATGTAACACGAAGACTCGCAGAAGTAACAAAGGCTAACTGCAAAGCGTCGCGTATGCGGAGGCTACTATCGCCCTGACACACTTCTTCTACCACTTTAAGATGGAATTGAAGACAAAGGAGTTACGTATAGTAGATAAATTCACTACTGAGGCGTCGGATCCGGGGTTACTTGTAGACTTCAAGTTGCGACAACATGCTTAAGGCGGTTTCGGCTTGAGCCAGAAGAAACAAGCAGAGGACCCGAGTACTCTTGATTAAGACTTTTGCAACTAAGGGTAGACATGCAGGAGGCCTTTTAGTTCTCTTATTACATTGAATTTATGCCCTCGCTCTATTATCGACATAGCCTTGTGTGATATCACACTAGTTTTCCAAATCCTTGCAATCATTTGGGTCACAACGCAAAGCAAATAGAACTACTCTCTTTCAATAGGTTCGGTATAATGCTGCTCCCCTCATTGCATCTGCCGGGTTCTCGTTGAGGGGGTGGGGAAATTCCGTAAGTTGGAGTCGAAGCTACCCAACAATTGACTGTGAGGCGTTTAACGAGGGTGGGACAGCTCCGATCGTAGAGTTAGGATCGGCACAAGCAAATGGGATATATCAAGCCAAAAACATCCGGATACTGTAGGTCCTCAAACGGTCATTCAACTTCGCCTATCTCGATATTTGCACTGTTCATTGACATTGACTCCGTCTTGAGTTCTTTACGTCCCAAAAGCTTGACAACATGGCGCAAACCGCACAGCCTTTCTCTGTACCTGTCATATTTACCGAACTGGACCATGAGCCAAAGAACACCTGGACTGACTATGGCCCCCCCGAGAGGCGAACCATTGCCAAAGGATGGGTCAAAGAGGAAGGTCGGAAGCCATTTACGGTCGATACAGTATGGGAGAAAGACATCCGTATCCCGCTCCGAGATGGCGTCGAGCTCTTAGCCGACGTTTTTCGTCCACTCACTTCCGACGACAAACCTGTCCCAGCTATCATGCCCTGGAGCCATTATGGCAAGACTGGGACAGGCATTCAGCAGCTTGACATGTTTCCGTGGAGAGTCGGTGTGCCTCGCTCCGAGACGAGCGGTCTGGAGAAGTGGGAGGCTCCTGACCCCGCTGAGTGGGTAGCCCGCGGTTATGCCGTCGTCAACATCGATGCTCGTGGAGCCTTCAAATCCGGGGGTGATCTCTACGTATACGGGACTCAGGAAGGCCGTGATGGATACGACTGTATCGAGTGGATCGCACAGCAAGCTTGGTGCAACGAGAGGGTCGCCATGGCTGGTAACTCGTGGCTCGGGACAACGCAGTGGTTCATTGCTGCTGAGCAACCTCCTCACTTGGCCTGCATGGCACCCTGGGAAGGGCTCGGAGACTACTACAGGGAGTCCATCTGTCGCGGTGGCATCCCAGACCATGCTTTCTGGGATTTGTTGATGAACTGGACATGCGGTAAGTCTTGTCTGTTGTCCGATCCTGGTTCTATTGAGGACCGTTCACTGACTTTTCAAACCTCCGTAGGACCTGGAAAGCGTGAGGACGCCGGGGCGATGGTGCAGAAGTATGGTACCTGGAATGACTATTGGGAGGACAAGAAACCGAAGCTTCGCAATATCGTCACTCCAATGTATGCCACCGCTAGCTTCTCGACCAGGCTACATACCGAAGGATCACTCCGAGGATTTCAGCTTTCTCGATCATCTGAGAAATGGTGCGTTCACTGTGACGGCAACGCTTATCATCTACTTCCATTACTGATGCATCATGATAGGTTGCGTTGGATTGTCACCCAGGAATGGCATGACCTTTATCGGCCAGAAAATGTTGACGATTTGCAGCGATTCTTCGATAAGTATATGCTCGACAAAGATAATGGCTGGGAAAAGACACCTCGCGTCCGATACTCGCTCCTAGGCTACAATCGGCCAAGCATAGTCCACATGCCGTCTGATCAGTATCCACCAGCAAAGTTTAGATACGAAACCTTATTCCTCGATGCGGCCAGCGGAACTCTAGGGCACAGCAAGCCTTCGACTGAGAGCATGGTAGAGTACCAAGCGGATTCGCCGTCTGATAACGGATGCTCGTTCATCTACACCTTCAAGGAGTACACCGAGTTGTGTGGTATCTCCAAGGCTAGAGTATACATGTCGACACCTGATCATGACGATATGGTAAGTCTCTTCCGAGCATGGCTCCTATGTGTGTACTTGAACATATTTGTGCCTAACCCAACTCTCTCAGGACGTGTACGTCGTGCTACGTAAACTCGACAAAAACGGCAGAGAGTTGTGGCATAAGAACATTCCCATGGAAGACCTCCCAGAGGGTACAACTGTGGACGACATTCCTAACCATAATGTCTGGTAAGCTTCAATTGCCTTCAATGTATTAATGACCTCCTGTAGTAACAAACCTTGCACAGGCGGTACATCGGGCCCAACGGTCGTCTTCGTGCATCACATCGCGCCGCCACCTATGAGTCGCTTGAAGGCCTTGGCCCAGACGAATATAATAAACTAATGGGACCCGCGTACGTGTATCATCCACACAAAGCAACACAGCCATTGCGCCGCGATCAAATTGTCGATCTCGACATTAGTCTCTGGCCTGGGGGTATAATCTTTGATGCTGGAGAGTCCATGAGGCTTGAATTTGCGGGCCAAGGCCAGATCCTACAGGACTTTGATGGTGTTAATGAGCATCTGGTGAATTATAACGTTGGGCGGCACAGGCTGCATACAGGTGGGGGATATGAGTCTCAATTCTTGGTCAACCTGTGGAGGAGCGGTCAGAAAGATGATATCGCTGAGAGGGCTTAGGATGGGTGTTGCAATGGTATACTTTCGATCGCAGAACATGGTAGATGAGATAGGATAGCATAGGTTTCATTGACTGACTTTTGTTTGTTAAGTCGTGTAGGGGAGTTAGCTGGTCTTAGCAACCCCGATAACTGAAGTTGGCATTGTCGTGACGTAGTCCTCAATCTACGGAACCATGTCTGAAAGGCGTTGTCCTAGATACATGTAAATTGTACGCATATTTCATGCTCATACACATCTTAGCACCACAACACTGTCACTGAGTACTGGTTATAGGGACAACTATTAAGGCATGGAACAGCGTGGCACTGTGACAAATAGTATACAGGTGTCCATAAGGCTAAGCTTTAGGCTGGCCTTGTGTAGCTGTAATCTTTCTGCATCGTATTCGTCGCATTGGTCTGGATTCACGCCCGCTACCATCGGTAAGTGAGGACTAGACGGTTTTCTGTTTGTAATGTCATTATTCTGTTCTCTGCTCTATAGGCTTACCGAGTTGCACATTTCTGCAAAGTGGCTTTGTTCAGGCTCGGAGTACTGCTTCACCCCGTCGGCCGAAATGCCGGGGCATTATCGGCTGGTCAATGGCGCGCTACCCCGCCGCACGCCTAGCACATCCAAAATCGATACTTCTCCGGCCCCTCCCCCGCAACATCGCCGTCTAGTCTGACTGAAGTGTGGAGTCTGTGGACCAGACAACTCGCCCTCCATCCTTACACTTACACTCTGACGAGGTCGAGGTCCGAGAAGCTCATCAGGGAATAATACGGGGCAGAGAACGCTTGTCGGTAGCTTCTGTCGGTAAGTGGGAGTGACTTGAATCCACTTGTTGACTACTACATAAAGACCCTTGAGTTTGTAGAAGATCCGGTTTTATAAATCATTATCTTCCACAATCTTTACCTATACGTAAAACATTAAGCTCGCATCCAATTCCACCCTGAGACAATGTCGTCCTCACCTCAAGTCCTTCCCCCAGGCATTGGACCATCCAAACATCGCCAATTCTTTGATGAGCTTGCCAAGGTCGTTGGCGACGACAATATCTCACGGGATTCATCAACGGGCGCCTTGATTGGCCCTCATCAGCAGCAGAGCTACGGTGATCCTTACGCCCTTGTCAATCAAGATCAGCACTTACCTAGTGGTGCCGTTCGACCAGCGTCTGTAGAGGAGGTACAGCAAGTTCTACGACTGGCAAACCAATTCAAAGTCCCTCTTTGGACGATATCGCGCGGTAGAAACCTTGGCTATGGTGGTTCGGCACCTGCTGTGGCAGGGAGCGTGGTCCTTGACTTGCATCGGATGAACCGCATCGTGGAGGTCAACGAGACGGATGCGTATGCTATTGTTGAGCCGGTTGTCTCCTTCTTTGACCTCTATGAAGAGATCAAACGGCGAGACCTCGCGCTCTGGCCCTCTTGTGCCGCCATCGGATGGGGATCTGTCGTTGGCAACACGCTGGACCATGGCTTCGGTTATACTCCTGACGGCGTGCATACAGAAGCGCAGTGCGGTATGGAAGTCGTACTTCCTACAGGCGAACTGTTGCGTACTGGCATGGGTGCCATGGCTGATAGTCGGCTGTTCCCTCTATACAAAGCGTGAGTTATCATTCCTGAGCCGGTGTACCGGTGTCACCTGATACGCAATGTGCTGAGCATGCTCTAGCGGATTCGGGCCAAGCGTAGATGGTCTTTTCTACCAATCCAATCTAGGTCAGCCTTCCCCGCTGCAAATTGGCAGTATGGTATGCGTACGAGTATACTAAATCTCCCATTAGGCGTGGTGACTAAACTAGGCATCCATATTACACCAGCACCCGAGGCGTACACCGCTTGTGAGCTGAGCGCGCCAAACGAGAGAGATCTCCCTCAGCTCGTAGAGCTTCTTGCGAATCTACAACGACGAGGCGTGCTCACCAATCACCCCTCCATTTCTAATGTTTTCCGCCAGGCTATCCTTTCGCCCGAGGATGCTGTTAAAGCAAAACTGGCACCGCATTTTGGTCCTGGCAAGGCCGTGCCGGAGAGCGTTCTGGATGAGCTCAAGTCTTCTCATGGCTGGGGATTCTGGAAAGCCGAGTTCGGTCTTCAAGGCGACGCGGATGTGGTGCCGGCCCTGGAGAGCTCACTGCGTCGAGCCATCACGAAGATCCCTGGAGCCCAGCTTGAAGTAAAGCGCTTTGGTGGTATCCCCGGCAAATTCCTTCGAGGACACGAAGTCGAAACGAAGTCTGTCCCCCATAGTGGCGTTCCGACGCTGGAGCCGCTGTCCCTGATGGACTACCGCCTGGCACAGGGAAGCGGGCACACAGACTTCGCCCCTGTCCTCCCTACGTCAGGACCAGGATTGCTAGAATGGTACCTAGCAGCGAAGGAGATGGTCTCTGCCGCAAAGCTGGACTTCTTCGCCGATTTCCACGCTTACTCTCGGTACATCATTCCGATCGTCTTGGCTGTGTATGCCCCTGAGGAGAAGGAGCGGGCAAAGGAGCTCGGCCAGAAACTCATTGATGATGCTGTCCGTCGTGGATTCACCACATATCGAACTCACGTTGAATTCATGGATCAAATCAGAGGTCACTTTTCATTCAACGGACATGCCCTTGCCAAGCTCGTTGATAGCTTCAAGGCCATGATGGATCCTAATGGGATTTTGTCACCTGGCAAATCGGGTATTGGGGGAACCAAGTAAAGGTGATAGTGCAAACACTCATAGTTAAGAATTCATAAATTCCAAGACCTTGTTTATCCGTCGCAGTCACATTTCCTTGCCATGGTACCATTGAAATCGATAGAAGGCATTGTATTCAGCCATTGAACGCTGACTACCAAGATTAAAGGCTAAGCAATCGACGTGAAAAGCAGTTGGCCTTGTTTTCTGGAAGCCTCCTGTATTCAGGTATCAAAGCCCCAACCGATCTGATCACTCGACGCCCCAGCAATACGCATCAGGCTCCTCGCACCGCTGACAGCATTGAATCGTCCTCCCTGGAAGGCAGCAGCGGCGACCCCCATAGCAGCTCTCGTATCAACACCTTCATTTCTCGTGTTCGCATCTCCCCTCTCTAGAACCTGATTCAAGAATGCATCGCCTGCCAAGCCCTCATATCGGTCCAGACAAAGCTGCTTGATAGCGGGTCCATACAAGTCCACCCATTGCTGCTCGCTAACAGTTGTATAGCGCTTCTGGCCGTTTGCATCAGTCAGCGAGAATGGCCATTCGGCACTGACGACTTGATAACGCTTCGTGATGAAGAAGAGGATTGGCCATGAGAAGATCCAGAGGAACGTGAGGTAGAAGATCCAGCAGATCCAGGTCGTCAGGCGCCACGTGTTTAGGCGGTTGGACGAGTAGATGTCGACTGCTCGGTCGGCGACCGGGAATTCGATAGTGAGATTTCCTTTGTAGTTGGAGCTTCGGACATAGGTTTTCAGACTGTTGCGGAAGAAGGTCTCATCCATGCCAGTGACTGTTCTAGTCAAACGGAACCTGGGACTCATTAGAAAGGAGCTCGAGCCAAGAGGTGAAACGTACACTTTGGTGCCAGCTGCTTTCGCACAGTAACGGTGACACCACTCCTTCAAGGTCGGCTTCGCATGACCAACTTCGATATCGCCCTTCACGCCATCCTGACGTTTCTTCAACACCGTGCCGCGATATGTCTTCTCGCCACTCTCAACAGTCTTGAGCGTCGAGTTGCCGATAGGATTTACAATGAAATTGGGATACAGATAATTCTGCAAATTCACCATGATCCTGAAGTCAGTGACTTCCTCACGCTTGCTCTTGCCATCGCTATCGCGCTTGGTTTCCTTGTGAGTTCCCGTTATGTTGATATACGGCGAAGGAGGAAACCTTGCCATGGTTCTGACCCATTTCTCGAGAAATGCTGGATCCGCATCGGAGCGGGGATCGCGCACGGCGTTCACTTCGTTGCCGATACGAGTGCGCTTCTGACCGATGCGGTTGGAGGTGAAGGCAATGTGAGACTCGGGCTGGGTGACGCCTGTCTGAAGAAGTTCTTCTTCAATCTCGGTGCTGCTGATGAGAGCCGTCGCTGGAGTGCTTGAACCCCGAGTCGGCGTATCATGGTATGCAGGCGGTGGTGCGTCATCACCATTGAGAACGTCGTCCTCTACGTGAGCGTATGAGGGTTCCCCCGCAGTCGTGTGCAGCGACACGGCATCAGGGTCATCCCGATAAGGCTTTGGCGACGGAGGATTGCCCATGGTCGCGAGAATGAGATGAAGCCCCAAGATATCGTGGGAATGCTGGCCAGTTTGAGTTATTTTAGGTCTAGCTTTAGCTTAGGCAGCAGCCTTGTGGTGTTGAAAGAGAAATTAACTTGATCTCACGCGTTCAAGGCGCGGTTTTCGTCAGATTTCATGCCCCAATACGGATCGAGTAACCGCCGATCCGGCGATTTCCGATTTGGGGATAGTGGCTATCTTGGGGCGTCTTACAAACATATCGCCATGAAATAGCATTTTCATTAACCAATCGATTACTCAAATGATGCTAAATCTAAAGATGAATACACGTCTGACTTGAGCCACACGACAACCTTGGGGGTCATTATCTATCTACTCATCTTGAGTGTTTCATTTTGTGACCTGGGTTCCATCAGAGCGTTATCTTCCATTGGACGAATAGAAAGCTCTGAACAATGAACATCGTAGTATTAATTTCTTTCGTCTACGTGTCAGTGGCACAGTGGCCTGTTGTTCACTCCTGCAGACCATGAGATCCCGGTCGACAAAGATTGGTGTTCAAGAATTGTCAGGGCATTTACTTGTTCAGTAGTCCTGTTCCACTGAAACTCATGACACGCAGTGCGTTTTGGGCGACCAACCAATCAGTAGTTCTTCTACTAAAACAAAGCATATCAGCTATAAAACCATACGTATCCCTGGATGATGGACTATTTTTCCATTCTGACATAGGACTCAGCGCTCAAAGGTAAGTTCCAACCACTCGTCATACTAACTCCAACAGGTCTTGTTTCATCGGAACCCTCAACCCACCAGGAACAATCACTCTTAGAAACTATGTCTTCAGGTGTCCGCTTTACCTCTCTCCCCGAACCTTCCGAGATCGGTCAAATCTGGCAGGATCTTGAAGATCTCATCGGCTCACTCCAGTCTCGACTCGAGCTTAAAGAAGAAAAGTATTCTGAACTCGCTGTTGATGTTGTCAGTCGTCTTGAATCGGGTCTTCAAGGGGAAGAGCGTCAAGCTCAGCTTTGCAAACTTCGTGAGTCTTGGAGGCATATCCAAACACTGGAGCGTGAGCTGCGCTTTTACCTGAAACAGCTGAGAAGATTAGCTGAGGGTTCGATGTCAAGGATCGCCGAGCAGCTTGGGACGTTGAATGTTGATTCGATGGCTAGAGCTATCCAGGCGAGCGAGATGAGTCAGGCGTGCTATGAGAGGCCCGTCGAGCCGTTGTTTGATACAATCGTCGAGTCGCCCGATGAGCATATCTCAGACTCTTGGCAGTGAAGAACTAGTAGAGTAATCTGGATTGTCAGTGTCTTGGTAATTGAATAGGTAGGTACTCGCTTTTTGATATAAGAAACTCTAGGTTCAATAACGTAATTGATCATCAATATAAGCAGCCCGACGTTTGTGCATGTGAAATCAGTTTAGACGTGAGTATTTCCAATTGCAGATTCTCTATCTAGCGACATAGTGCAAACTAGCCCAAGACCCTATACACAGGGTACTCATCCCCGACATTGACCGGCAGGATGTTGAACGTAGCGTACGAATCGATATTCTCAGGCTCGAGGACAGTAAACGCATAGCCCGCAGCAGCCTGCCTCGTTGGAACCCAAAAGCTCCCCGCCGGCATCGCAATCTCCTTCTTCTTGATTTCAGTAGTGACCTTGTTTAACACAGTGCCCTGATAAACAGTGCTGGCCAACTCAATGCTCGTGACGTTATAAGCCTCAACCTCACCGCGAAACTCAGAGCGAATATTCTCGACGGTAACACCATTGAGGCGAAGACGATCAGCGGCTTTTTCCCATGCTTGTGGGAAGATGTAGGCTTCGGGGCGAGAACGGGTGAGGTTGGATTTTACGGGTGTTGAGCTGAGGAATTGCACGGGTATTTCGACGAGTTTGCCGGTTGGGAGATCGATGAAGTCCCAGGTGCGGTTGGTGGGCTGGAAGGAATCTGTAACGACCACTTCGTCTACGCCATCCATAAACTTCTGGCGGGCACCTTCGACGACTTCATACACCTCCTCAGCTTTGTCGGCGGCTGTTTGCACGATGGCTTCGATCATGGTCAATCCTGAAGCAACGCGTCGCTGGAAGTGCTGGCTTCCAAGACCGATACCTCGAGTCTCAGTGAGGAAGACCATAACTTGCGTCAGCGCCAATGAAACATCACCAGCTCGAGCCTGGGTATCAAGCTGAGTAAACACCAGAGGCTCCTCCCTAGCGTTTCCAGTGATATAAGGACTCCAGCGCAGATTCAGCTTATCCATCGCCCCAGCAATTCTAGGCACGAAAACCTCCTCGGAGTACTCTCGAATATCCTTGTGAATGTTCAGGTTCTTCATAGGATCAAATTGACCATCCACTGCTTGCGCCCACTGATCTTTGAGGCCATAGGCGCGATTGGCGCTGTATTCATGCGCGTCTACCATGACATGAGGAGCAAAGTCAACAATCAGCGCCTTGACCTCGCGGGTTTGTTGACTTGCGAAACGGATGTGGTCTCTGTTGGGATCGTATCCCGTTGCCAGGAAACGCTGGAAGTAAGCAACGCCATCGGGGTTGTAGCGGGGCAGGATCATGATGTCCATTTTCTCGAGGATTGACGCTGTCCATGTTGAGTTGGCGTCAAATTTGCCGAGCAGCGCGAGAAGGGCTTGGTCGCCGCCGGGTTCATTCCCATGGACGCCACCTTGGAGGTAGACGCGGAGCTTCTCGGATGAAGATGAATTGGCCTTGATCTCAGGCTGCGACGACGTGGACAAGTAAACATAGGGAATTGAGCGCCCTTCGTCGGATTTGAAGGACGGGTTATTGTACGTCAACCAGTCGTTGCGCGATGCAAGACTTTCGAGGAAGTAGTCTAGGGATGTTAGTCCATGGATCTTGAACATGTTTTAGCAACATACTCAGAGTAGCGTCGCTTGTTGGTCCAATCGTGCCATTGTCGAAGCCAGCGGGGATGCTCTTGGGATCGAGAAAAGCAGGTGACTGAAGATCAATCTGCTTGACCTCAGGAAAGTTCTTGGCAGCTTCTTCACCGTCTTTCGTAAGAGCAACTTGATTATCGTTGTACCGAACTGCAGTGGCCAAGCCAGCGCAAAAAAGGCCAACGAAAGCAGTGCGAAGCGTCATTTTTCCAGTGCAACTACAAATAAAGAAGAAACATTGGAACCTCATCATGCGGGCATCTCATCTTTTAAACAACCTTCCTAGTCCGTGACGATCATCATACATGGGGAACAAAACTTCCCCGCCGATTCGCATAGCTTATCAGTAGCAAAGTTAGCCGATGATAAGCTTAAACCGTTTATAGTAGGTAGCTATGGGAATTGGCTCATTTAGCTCCGACTATGTTGCAATCAACAGCGGGGAATGGATCTGCCAAGGCTTGGTGGATGAGAAATTGTTTGCCGTCCTGTGGAAAGCAGGTTTATGCGTGGGCTGTTGCTCGGCGCTTCAATTGTTTGCCGGGGGTGATAAGATAAGATATGGATAAGAGAAGTTCCGGGGCTGGGGCTGTAGTGGGGAAAATGCGGAGGTTGTAGGGTAACTTCTGAAGCTGGTCACTAAGAGATGTGAGCTTGGATAATAGACTTCTGATACTTGGTGGTAAAAGAATTTTGTTTCTTCTGTGCTTTTATATTTAGTATTTATTGTAATAATCCTAAGTATTTATATATGCTACTGTAAAATGACTAACCTGGTAACCTCTTCGATTAAATGCGGTAAATTGGCGGGTCTTATATACAATCATATTAACGAAAACTGACTACTAAACATATTCTAAGTAACTTGCAACCACCCAACACTAAGATAGTTCCGTTCACCCCTCTACTTGCTGTTTTGCTTTAATACTATTATAAGTAAAACTAGTTAATACAAGATGGTCAATCAACTTACGCATCTGAAAGACATAATGTAGTCTGGGTTCTGACCTTCCAATACAGATCCACACTATCCAGGATTCTTACTGATACTGAGCTCTCTGCAGTCTACAGCGGGATAAAATGTGCAATAGGAGTTTGTGTTTAGCTTTGACTTTGCCGATTGAGCTTTGAACAAACCCTTGCAGCCTTTTCTGCTCCGTCCACCCTCGACGAACCTAGACGCAGTGTACACCGTCCATGCTGGCGCCAAAGGTGTTGCAGTTGAATTGACTACCCTCAAGAATCTGGTCCTCTATTTCGTCATCGACTTTGCAGAAGTTTGGGTTGTCGTAAAATGTCACTGGAGGAGTTTGGTTAGAAGGACGTGAAAGGACGAAGGACCATCTACCATACCATGCTGTGGCAGGCGAGGTAGCAGCAAGAGTGGCGATGTTTACAAGTGAGAGCTTCATTATTGGCAAACAAAGATGCTTCTAATAAGGAAGGATGTCGAGGTTGAGGTGAGAAGCTAGTGTGATAGGACCGTCGAAGCTGAGAACCGAAGCAGGGCACTGATCACATATATTTGTCTCTCGGACAGGCAGCTTCCTTTAGGAGCCAATGTCTAAACCTTCTCAGATGTGTATCTATCTTCAATGGACATTCCATGGAAAAGTTAAACTGTGTAACGAAGGCTGAAGATGCGGTCGTGGAGCTGATCCGAGCTGAGCTGGGTAATCCGAGCCGAGAGAGAATTGTTCTCCTGCCTCGACTTTATAGACATTGACCGCATTGTGAAGGGAATACATAAACTATGCCAAGGTCAGATAAGCTCTTAATTTTGAAGGTGAATCTCGTCATGTGACTGAGTGCCTGAATGCTGAGCGACCTCTAACTGTTGCTGGATGCTGTGGATGAGCTGTTAATTGAAGATCATTATATAATAAATGAAACACAAAAGAACATCTGCGAAGTGGCAGGATGGACGCATGCTGCCTACCACCCATTCTGAATTAGCTGCCGAATAGCTGTGTAATGGAGAAAACCAAGGCTGATCATCACGGTACCTGACTCATGTCTAAGAAATTCAGGTTGACATGGAGCCGGGTCAGTCGTGATGGTTTACGGGTATGTCAAGCATACAGGGAGTCAAGAGAAATAACCAGACCAGTGCTGGAGAAATAGTGATGTGACAAACTGAAGTCTTGATATTCTTAAGAACATCTCTCGTTGTGCTGGTCAGAGCGACTTTGACCTGAGTCAAACTATAGTACATAGTGCATAAGTTGAAAGTGTCTGACATAATCAGAAAGCTCAGACAACGTGGCCGAGTGGTTAAGGCGATGCCCTGCTATCTCTTCCGAGACATCATAGGCATTGTGTTCGCACGCGTAGGTTCGAATCCTGCCGTTGTCGATGTTTTTTGATCTTTTGGCAATGATGATTGTATTTATCTTTTGCCAGAATTACAATTTGTTGTTGTCGCGAGACTTGCCGACGTTTGGTTTTGGTGGCGTGGTTCAGTGCTGGGAGCGACGGCGCTGGACCCACTAGAACTCACGCCTGATGCCTCAAGACTGTGACTCAGGTGTAATGCGATTGAGTACGGAGTACAGTGATTCAGATAGCTGAGCGCCTCATGTGCCTTTTTTGCCCATGATATGTATGCTGTGGAATGGCTGGCAGTGATTGATGCAAGCTCCGAGTTTCGTTTCCATCATGATCAAAGCTTGTTCTGACCAACGACTTCACCCACAAAGTTCACAGTGACCAGTGACCAGTGACCACAAGTCTGCTCAATCGCTATTGATTCGCCTGCGGCAATCTTGTTGGCTTCACACACGATTCAACCAACAGCTCGAAGAGTGCCCCGGGAACACAACATGAATGATTGCAAACTGCTCAACAGGCGAAAATCCTGCAGGTCGGTAATGCGAACCTGAGCCGCAATTCGTGTGGCATGCTTCAACAAATCCCATTCCGGGCGAATGGTTTAGTGGTATAATACTCCCTTAGCATAATTCAGTCTTCTGAAGAAATCTGGGAGTGGTCCAGGGTTCGATTCCCTGTTCGTCCAACTTAGGCGGTTTAATCCCGCTATTATCCTTACTTTTTGCAGTTTCATCATCCAACTCCAGATCGCCAAACCAGTAATGCAGGTAGACAACATCCTTTTTATCAAGTCAAGTAAGGACAATGTATTTTACTTATGACCAAGGAACTGTAGCACCCTTTTGGTGTGATTCCCTCGCGAGCTCAATGACCCTCAAACCATCGCGTGATTGCGCTGGCTTCACTTCCAGCTCTGCCTTGCCATTAATCGCATCGGCGACATTCTCATACAATCCCATCCATCGACCTGCAAAACTTGGATATCGGCCAGTATACTTCTTAATCTCTAGATCATACTTCTGAACCTTGCCGTCGAACTCTTCGTATGTCGTGAGAATACCCCGCAGTTCATCGGACTCAACGCCAAAGCCTTCATCAAGTGGCTTGAGACCAGCAGCGATGCCGTCCTCTGTCGCGCAAAAGCTATGCTTTTGGAACTAAAAAATGTCAATAAGACACCTGAATAAAATAAACTGATTCTCACCTTTATGAATGATCCCTTTGTTCCGCGAACGAGCTGCTTCAATTGCTGTGCCATCGGTGTCGTCACAGCTGTCTTGACTGTAACGAGCAGGTCCTTCTGCGCACCATCATACTGTAAAATAATAGTAAAAGAGTCTTCAACTTCACTCTCGGCGTCACGCTGCACGCGGAAGAACCCCGTCACTGACTTGGGCCGGCCAAAGAGAACAAGCGCCTGGTCGATGCTATGGGTACCTAGAGTACCTAGTGTAAGCTAAAAGATCGAAGCAAATTGTCACAGGAGACTGACCGAGACCAAAGGCCATCCCAGAGCCTGGAGTGTACTCGGCTCCCATTTTGGACAGCCACGGTGGTGACTCAAAGTCATAGTGCAGCTCAGCTTCTTTGACGTCGCCCAGTGCACCTTTGTTAATGAGGTGGCGGAGGGTCTGGAAGTCTGCGTCCTATCACAGGGTTAGAATTGGATTTCGAAGAACTGGACTTGAAGCGTACCCATCGTCGATTCTGAAAACAAGTAAGAATGAGACCCTTCTCTTCACCCAATTTGATCACCCGATCCGCCTCTTCAGCCGAAACAGCAAAAGGCTTGTCCACAATCACTAATATCACGTTAGCTTCACCCCGATGCTCAAAAAGGATACCCACCATGCTTTCCCGCGTTGAGCGCCTGCTCTGCAAAAGAGGCGTGTGTATCATGCTGCGTAGCGACAACTACAAACTGAATATCTTTGTCGGCGAAGAACTCCTCGGCTGTGCGATAATGTCTGATGCCGGGAAAATCAACGGTGCAGTGCGAGCCCTTCTGAGCGGATGATGGATCAGCGGGTGCTTCTTTTCTCTGAAGAATAGCAATGACCTCGTAGTCTGGGATGGAAGTGATGAATGGTAAATGAAAGCTCTTGGCTGAGTTGCCGTAGCCTACGACACCAACTTTGATAGGTGCCATGATTAGAGCTGTTTACACTAACTTCACTTTATGAGATTCAAGAGACTTCTTTTATCTGATTG
The DNA here is from genome assembly GCA_013363135.1 of Fusarium brevicatenulatum. Taxonomy (NCBI): domain Eukaryota; kingdom Fungi; phylum Ascomycota; class Sordariomycetes; order Hypocreales; family Nectriaceae; genus Fusarium; species Fusarium brevicatenulatum. The sequence continues at coordinate 62,606 of JABEEJ010000184.1, forward strand.
ATCGCTGGGCCCTTTTATCTAACGTTGACTTACAAATCAACCTCCCATTTTTACCGCATCTTGTTATTCACCCGGCTATAGCGTCATTGATCGCTTGTCCCCGCATTGGGTTTATCCTTGGTGGATCGGAGATGGTATCATGACACGACCCCGCTCTTCGGGGAGTATCGGTGATAGATCCGCTACTCCGCGAGAGACCAAAGAGAAGCATAAAATGGCTGGGGCCTTTAGATAGTCGGTGTTAAACGGTCAGCAGGATATTAAACTCCGAGATCGGATGTGTTGATGCATAAAAGGAATTGAATTGCGCATCATCCCAAGGCTTTGAACACCCAACTGCCGCACTTCGGTGACCACTATCCCGAATAAAACAGTATTTGCGGGTCCTGGACAACGACTTTAAATTGACCACTCACTTCATATCGCGCATTCCTGAGACTCTGAGTACATGAAGCAATTTTCGTATCATCTTTCGAAATGGCCAGCTCAGCAGACTCTCTACCTCACCTGCGATGGGGCATCCTAGGTACGATTCACATCCACTTCACTCTCCAAAGCTAACCGTTCATCCAGGCACGGGATGGGTCTCATCAATGTTCCTCCGCGACCTCCTCACCACCCGCCCCGACGCCAAAGCAACACACACCATCACAGCCATCGGGTCCTCTTCCATCGAGAAAGGCACTTCCTTCGTCGAGAAGCTCTGGGAGAAAGCACCTGATAAGCCCAAACCACAGGTCTACGCGGATTATCAGGGTGTCTACGATGATCCAAACGTGGATATTGTATACATCGGAACGCCGCACTCACTGCATAGAAAGAACTGTCTTGATGCTATCGCAGCGGGTAAACACATTCTGTGCGAGAAACCTTTTACGATTAATGCGAAGGAAGCAAAGGATATTGTTGATGCGGCGAGGAAGAAGGGTGTTTTTGTCATGGAGGGTTTGTTCAGCCCCGCGTTTGTTTGAGTGCTTGCTAATGTTTGATAGCTGCCTGGGTGAGATTTTGTTCCCTGTTTGAGGCGCTGCATGAAGAGATCATTGTCAAGAAGTCAATCGGTGAAGTGCAGCGACTTTCCATTGACTTTGGAAACAAGTTTGATCTAAGCAGCCTGCCCGATAATCATCGTCTCAAAGACCCGGCGCTTGGAGGCGGTGCTCTGCTTGACATTGGCTTCTACACACTAACCTTTGCTTCGATCATTCTTGGTGATTGGAAAGTTGGGAAAGATCATCCGAAACCGACAAAGGTTCTATCGTCTCTCGACATTGTGGATGGCATCGATGCGGCGAATACAGTTATTCTCGAATACCCCTCAGCCAATGGAGGTGTCAAAACAGGAGTCTGCATATCAAGCTTCCGCTATCGAGGCCCCGATGAATTCGGCTACATCCAAGGTACCAACGGAAGTATCACATTGTTCGGTCCCGCAGTCAGTGTCCCCGGTGGATTCCGCGTCACTGAGGGAGAGCGCCCGGGGCCTCCTGCGGCTGATACCCGAACCACGCGCGTGTTCAACGTGGAGCGCCACGAGGGAACGTTGGGGTTCTACTGGGAAGCTGATGCTGTGGCGCAGGATATCGCGGCGGGGAAGACGGAGAGTGATGTTGTTCCGTTGGATGAGACGCTTCGTTTGATGGAGTTGATGGATGAGATTAGAGCTGCGAATGGGCTGAAGTATCCGCAGGATGAGAATTAGGGATGCATCGTGAGTGGAAAGTTGAGACGATGTATTAAACCGGCATTTAGTCACTCACCGTTGAGACAAATAGAGTTGCAGCCAATTAAATAACGAGGGTTAATTTCCTCCATTCATTGACTCACGCGACCACAAAGGGAACAAACAACCTCAGTACATCAGAGTTTTAGCTCCGGCCGTGACAAACCGACAATGATTGAATCTGTTTGTTCAAACAGAACAGATGCAGACGCGATGCACTGTCACAAACATACCTACAGTCGGTCTACACTGAGTCACCCGCCGAAAGCAACTGCCCATCGAAAATGCATTATCTCGTCCATGATTCCTTCCATTCCTCATTTTTCCCTCCTCCATCACCGCCTCGTTTCTTGAACACGCCAGCGAAACTTGATCCTGAACCCGATTGACTTATTGTTTCTTGCTTCTGCCTCTTGCGCGCGACGATGCCGACCTCAGGATCCGGAGCCTCACTTCTCGCCGACGTTTACTTGGAAGACTGCAATCTCGGCTTCACCCCGCGATGGGACTTCCAGCCTGATCTTGACAAGATGAGAACGACGATCCAAGCGCTTTTCCATACCGACGACGTCCGCATTAAACATTTCGCTGAAGGCTGCTTCAACAAACTCTACGAAGTTCAAGTCAGCGATCAGGCCCCGCTGTTGCTACGCGTGGCACTCCCCGTCGATCCGCAGAACAAGACCATGAGTGAAGTCGCGACGATCCAATGGGTCTCCACGATCACAGACCTTCCGATCCCCAAAGTCATTCATTACGATGCGTCGCGCGACTCTCCCGTTACTTACGAATGGATCTTGATGAGCAAGCTTCCAGGCGCGCGGCTGCAGGATACATGGCGGCATCTTACCCTGCCTCAGAAGACCGAAACAGTCCGACAGATTGCGTCGTTCATAGCGTCGCTTTTTCGCCAAAGGTTCTCGAGCATTGGAAATACCTACCCGCCCGTATACGCAAGCGAACTACCGAGGCCCGGCCCGATTGTGTCGCCTTGCTTTTTCTACGGCCTCATCAACAAATCCGACATTAAGCGAGGACCCTTTCGGAACAGCAGTGAGTGGTTTGCTGCACGGCTTGAAGCAACGAAAAGGGATGCGACAGCGACGATGGCAAAATGGTGTGGAAAGGGAGACCTTGATTGCGCTGCGGTTAAAGAGATTGATGATGCTGCTCGAACATTTGGCATCGCCGAGAGATTGCTACGTCTGATTCGGTGCATTTTTCCATGTCATGCAGAAGCAGAGACTACCGTTCTTTACCATGATGATTTGCACGGGAACAACATTCTTGTCGACGATGCAGGCAACGTCACTGGTATCGTGGACTGGGAGTGTGTCTCCATCGTCCCCCTATGGAAAGCCTGCGGCATCCCCCAATTCCTCTTCGAACAACCCCGATGGACTGAACCTGACCGCAGGCGATACCGCCATGACGCAAACGGCGAGATGTCAGAACTATACTACAAGCATTTACACCAGTACGAAACTACGCGCTTGCGAGAGGTCTTCTTGGAAGAAATGGAGCGGCTTGACCCGCGATGGATGGACATTCATAAAAAGACACAACTGCTCAGGGACTTTGACTTTTCAGTGCAGTTTTGCGACGATGTCGCCGTTTTGAAGCACATCGTCAAGTGGGCTGAGGCCGTGGAGGCTGGAGGGGATGTCCCGAGGATGTGGGACCTGGTATGGGCGAATGCGCTCAAGTGGTATTGAATATCCGTTCTTGAAGGTGCTAGCGACGGTCAGGGAAGTGGCGATAAGGCAACTCTAGATAAATCTTGCTTGTGTATAATAATTGAAATGATATCCATCTTGATCACGACTGCGACGTCCGACATAGCCGGGATATTACCGCGTGACGTTTCTCCTTTGATGTCAGTTCATGCGACCGTTCGGAAGACAACGTTTACGCACTAATCTCAGCCATTGATGACTGGACTGAAACCGCTCGATCGCGGTACAGACGTGAGACCGCCATTCTCACGTAAGAGCCCTCGGACGCCGGGTCGCAGCATCTCACCAACCTGAGTAAGCCTACCATGATAGCGACCACAGAGCTCACGCTCACCGCTCAGAGAGGTTTCATTATCATACCTATACCGCGCGCCGGTATCAACGGGAACTCAACGAGCACGGCTCTCATGGACAGCCTATCTCAACCCGTGACACCTCGTATTCGTCATGCTCAGCCTCAGTTCCTCAGCCGTAAGCAAGGGAGTGAATGGAGCAACATCCGCCCTTATCCAATTGGTCTACTCCAAGCCTGACTGTGCCCAAGGAACGCCTCTGAGCGGTTGATTGGTCTCACATAATTCATTACCAACTTGTACGACCGTTGGCGTAATCACGGGGTGAGGTTCTGCAATGATGGCGTTGTGATTGTGAGCTGCGGTGAGACATGACGAAGTCTAATCGTGTTAGTCACCTGTAGAACGACTCGGATTGGGTCGTTGGGTGAGACTATAAGTCCTAGGGCTGAAACATTCCAGTGCCAAGACCGTGATCCTTGACCAGCTGGAACTCGTATCGCAGCGTTGCTTGAAAATGGGAACATGATTGGATTCAATGACTGTGGCGGGAACTTGGTATGTGATTGCCGTCATAAGCCTGCATATTTCCCGATAACAAGATTGAGATGACCGCGTGACGAACGATGAGGCGCTCTTATTTAAATCCCGTCTCACAAAGCACAGAACCATCGACCCCAAACCACCAAAAAAGACATTCTCAAAATGGCTCTCATCGAGCGAGTATGGCACGCCTGCGTCAGTATAGTCGCATGGCTAACAATGTGGCCCACATCCCCTTCCACCTCCTACCAACATCCCCTCCGCCCCAACCATCCTCACACTCACATCGAAGACCCCAGCCCTGGCTTCCCCATCTTTCATCCCCCGCCAGGTGATCATGAGTTCCTCTGCGAGTACCCAGAAATGACAGGCTTTGTGCAATGTTCAATCCCAGAGAATAGAGAGTGTTGGCTTAGACACCCTGATGGGCGAGAGTTCAACATTCATACTAACTATGAGAACTTTGCGCCAAAGGGGATTATGAGGCATTATACGCTTAATATTACGGAGAGTTGGTATAATGCTGATGGGCAGAACTTTACGGAGGCCAAGTTGTTTAATGGGGAGTATCCTGGGCCTTGGCTTGAGGCTTGCTGGGGTGATGTGAGTATACACCTTGACTACCGCGGTACCCACGTTGACTGACTATGGGGTAGACGTTCAATATCACCGTCATCAACAGTATGAAGAGGAATGGCACAAGTATTCACTGGCATGGTATCCGTCAGAACCAGACCATGGACATGGACGGTGTCAACGGCATTACTCAGTGTCCTATTGCGCCAGGAGATAGCTTCAGCTATATCTTCAACACGACGCAGTACGGGACATCTTGGTATCACAGCCACTACTCTGTACAATACGCAGATGGTCTTCAAGGTCCGATCGTAAGTCCATCAGAACCCGCCCAAGGGAGGTCCCGCTAATGACCCAGACAATTCATGGCCCTCAATCTGCCCCTTATGATGCGACCAAGAGGCCTCTGCTCATGACAGATTGGTGTACGTCCTCCCAACCCGTGTTCCGCAACCCATACTGACCAAGCATATAGCTCACGAGAGCGCATTCAGACTGCTCTTCCCAGGCTCCCAATTCTCCAACAAGACCATCCTTCTCAACGGCGCAGGCAACGTCTCCCACTACGGTTATACCCCAACTCTCCCTATCCCCGATAACTATGAGTTATACTTCAACAAAACCCCAACCGACAAGCCAACTCGCCCCAAGAGATACCTGCTCCGTCTGATCAATACTTCCTTTGACTCAACGCTCGTCTTCTCCATTGATAACCACTGGCTTCAGATTGTCACTTCAGATTTCGTCCCCATTGAGCCGTACTTCAACACCTCGGTGTTGATAGGTATAGGCCAAAGGTACAACGTCATCGTTGAAGCTAATCCTCTGGGCGGTGATGCCAATGAGATTCCAGAAGATGGAAACTTCTGGATCAGGACGTGGGTCGCTGATGCATGTGGCATAGCCCCTGGAGGAGAAGGCTATGAAAAGACCGGTATCCTACGATACAACCACTCGGACAAAGCTGTTCCATCTTCTCAGCCTTGGGTCAACATCAGTAAGGCCTGTTCTGATGAGACGTATACTTCGCTGAGACCCAAGATCCCGTGGTATATCGGTCCAGCGGCCAATGCTCAGAATGGTGAGAGGTTCAATGTTACTTTTGATCCAAACGCCAAGAACACGCCGGAGTTTCAGGAAGAGTACCCAGTCGCTACGTTTGGTCTTCAGAGACCTGGCCAGAACTTTAGACCACTGCAGATTAACTACTCTGACCCTGTTATGTTTCATTTGGATGAGCCGAGGGACACTTATCCGCCGAAGTGGGTGGTGATCCCAGAAGATTATACTGAGAAAGAATGGGTATGAGTCCAGCGCCTTCAAAGGTTGTCAGGTAGCATGACTAACCATCGTAGGTGTACTTTGTTCTCACGATAGAAGGTATCAGTGCGCGTACCGGCGCTCATCCAGTAAGTACCCAATCCCAACGACATGAACCCCACCTAACCATATCAGATCCACCTTCACGGCCATGACTTCGCGCTTCTGCAACAAGAAGAGAACCAAACCTACGACCCAAGCAGACTCAACTTGAAGCTTGACAACCCACCACGGCGTGATGTCGTCCTACTCCCTCGTAATGGGTTCGTAGTGATTGCCTTCAAGGCAGATAACCCAGGTATCTGGCTGATGCACTGTCACATTGCGCGCCATGCCTCTGAAGGGTTGGCTATGCAGGTTCTAGAGAGACAGGGAGATGCGAATAAGTTGTTCCCTGTTGGTTCACCGAATATGATTGAGGCGGAGAGGGTTTGTAAGGTTTGGGAGACGTGGATGCACGGGGAGAAGGATTTCTTCGAGGGTGACTCTGGTATTTAGTGGTGGATAGACAGCAGTACACATGGCATGTCTGTGTACTAGACAGCTTAGCGAATCTACAAGATCTCAAGGGACTACATTCGTAAACGGGATTACGAACAGCGAACAGGCAATCAATAGCAAGCCCAAAACACGGGCAGAAGACCGATCTCAATCCACGTCATTCACGGCAGATGAGAGTCTCCCCTCCAACCCAAAGAAACAGTCCCTGATTCGCTCGCCAAATACCTCCCAAGACGCTGGTGCTTTTCCGCCACGGCGCCATATCGGTTTCTGGCAATTCCACCGGCAGATCTCCTACTCTATCTGCTTTTCCGCACAAGCTCCTACCACTCTAATCCCAAAACCACCAATCACAATCGTAACAGTGAGCGTTACCATCGTCATTTGCCAACCTTGTTTTTTTAAACTACGCTGATCCCCCGCATCTCGTTTCCCCGTGGGGGAGTCTTGGCGTGGGAGCCGGTCTGCACAAAAACTGGCCTCTTCTTCTGTCTTTCACTCGAAATCTCACAGAAACTCTTTGTAACTTTTGATTCGAAGCTTCTGATGAAAATGGCGACATCAATTGCCCAGAGTCCAGGTGGTCATGACCACAAACCCGATGATGCAGCGCGCAACGAGCATATCGAACGTGCGCTTGACAACGTTGAGTCGAGACCAAACGATGACGCCATATTTTCCAAGTTTCCCAAGATGGACAAGGTAGATGAGTTTGGAGCACATGCGAAAACGGACCCGAGAGAGATTGCGCTTGTTAAGAAATTGGATAAGTACATTCTCGTGAGTCATCCCAATCCAATGATTACTCGTTTGTTCTGACTGGTGATGCAGCCTATGTTATGGTTCATGTACCTCTTCAATTACCTCGATCGCAACGCCCTCGTCAATGCGCGGCTTAACAGCTTGGAAGATGACCTTGGTCTTGTTGGGACGCAGTATAATACTTGCGTTTCGATTCTGTTTGTCGGGTACATGTAAGTTGAATCACTATCACTGAAGAAAGAGAGATAATTAACGGTCTCAGTGCCGGCCAAGTTCCAAGCAACATGCTCATCAACAGAGTCAAGCCATCTTGGTACATGGCTGGATTCTGTCTCGCTTGGTCTGTCGTCAGTCTAGTGACTTTCTTGGCGAACAGTTATGGAAGCATGGTTGCGCTTCGCTTTATCCTTGGAGTGACTGAAGCACCAGTGAGTATTATCTTCTAAATTCGGGAATCACGTCTGACCTCTAGTGGTTTTATCCTGGAGCTTTATTCATTCTCAGCATGTTCTATACCCGTAAAGAACTTGCTGTCAGACTGGCCATCTTCTATACGGGTAACATGATAGCCAGTTCCTTTGCGGGCCTCATCGCCGCTGGAGTCTTTGCTGGTCTTGACCAAAAGCATGGCCTGGCTGGTTGGCAATGGTAAGTAGCTCGTCCAACATCCCTTCGCGACGCTCACCATATCACCGCAGGCTCTTTATCATCCAAGGCGCCTTATCAATCCTCACTGCCATTTTAGCCTTCATCTTCCTCCCAGACCATCCCCTCACCACCCGCTGGCTCTCAGAAGAGCAACGACAGCTTGCGTATAACCGCATCTACACCGATACAACAGATGTTCGAGAAAAGACGAGCGTCTGGATCGGCCTCAAAGAATCTGCCTCTGATTGGCGAACATGGGCATTGTGTCTTATGTACAATCTTCACCTCTCATCAGTCGGCTTCCAGAATTTCCTCCCAACCGTCATGAGGACTCTCACCGACAGCAACACCATCGCTTTGGTCCTGACATGCCCACCGTATCTCCTCGCCGCTGGAATTGGAATCGCGATGGCGTGGACATCAGGACGCTGGAATGAGCGCACTCTACACATCACCATCTGCAAATGCATCGTGATGGTCGGTTTCATCATCGCTGTTTCAACCCTGAACATAGCAGCTCGGATGTTCAGCATTTACCTCTTCGTCGGTTTCAGCTTTGGAATCAATAACATCATCCTTGCGTGGATCAGTGCAACTGTCGGACAGACGAGCGAGAAGAAAGCCGTGTCTCTTGCGATTTGTAATACCTTTGGGAATCTGGCTCATGTTTATACGGCTTATTTGTGGCCTTCTTCTGATGAGCCGCGATACACGACTGCTTGGGTGTCGAGCATTGCATTTTCGCTTGGTGTTGTTGTTATTGCGTGGGGGTTGAGGTTCCATCTGAAGCATTTGAACAAGAAGACGAGGAGGGATCATCCTGAGGTTACGAACTTTTATGTTTATTGACGAGGAGTTGTGTATATTATGCACGTTATGCAAGCCAACGCTTGGAAGCCTATAGTTATGCATCGTGCACAAATAATGTCTATGATCATCTAAGGCAATGAATCCATGAATAAATATAATTGGGTATATAGCGTAAAGTTTATTACTATCCTTGATTAAATTACTGCTTGGAGTCATTAGATAAGATGTTGGTACTCTGTCATTCTGTTCTCTTGTGCATATATAAGTGATTTGGATCGTTCGGTGTTGACGTATTAACGGCGCAAATTCTTAGTTGGCTTGTGCGCCAGAGTCGGATAACAGGAGTCTTTAACTCGAACTTTCTTAATAAACATATTACTAGCAGGTAGACAATGCTCTTGCATTCTTATACGAAATGAATTGCCGAGCAACGACACCAGTAAGTGCAAGAACTGACATCTCGATTTGAAGTTTACTACCCTACATGCGCACTGTCACAGATTAACACTTATCTTATCTCACCCTCTCAGTGACGTCAGATTTCGCGCCATCCACGCCAAGAAACATTTACGCAGAGACGCGACTCGGGTGAACCAACAGATCACGATGCGCGGTGACGACAGGTAAAACACCAACTCCACGCTTGATTTTAAATGCAACGCTATACACAAATCTATCATGCTACGCTTACTCTAAACCATGTATTGAATCGTCCGTCTCTGTCGTCTCTTCTCCTGCTCCTCCCTCTCCCTCTCATCATCCTCGGACGAATGATCCCCCGAAAACACAGCAAACTCATTCCTCGCCAGAACAGCAGGTGGAATCTCACCAGGAAGTATCCCATTCTCGTCGACAGGCCTGCTGAAGCGGTTGAACGCGATAAAGTTGTCTTCATCAGCGGCGATCGCGTTGACGGGCGTCGCTGAGGTGAATGACTTGCGGCGGATGGAAATAGCGTCGTCCTGGATGGGCTCAACGCCTCTCTTGCGGTAGACAAAGTCTAGGAGAGGGATTGAGAGCCCGTGCACGACGATGGAGAAGAAGACGAGGAAGTAGATGACCGGGCCGAGAGCGGCAAGAAGGTCGCGCTCTTCTTGGTCTGCGTCTTCGGGATGGGGAAACAAGTGCTTCATGTGCTCAAGGTAGAAAACGGCACCGACACCAATAGGCCCGAAATAACCCATGAAGAGTGCCTCCTTATAATCCTTGACAACAGCAGGCATGGCCTTGTATAGTAGCAGAATGGCCGGGATGCGTCGAAACGCAAGGACCATGAAGCCAAGAGCGATAAGTCTGGGCACCGTGACGCCAGTGCCGTCGGGGTCGTGGAATGACTCCCAGGGGAGAACAATGCCGATAAACATAAAACCGCCAAAGTTGAGAAGCACGTCGATGCAGTGGTTGACTTCATCATGGCGCCGGTGTGTCTCCGCGAGGAACTCGCCGTCCCAGTTGAGCATGTTGCCCGCGACAGTGCAGGCGACCAGATCATTTGTACCGATGGCGCCGGTCGTGCCGATGATGAAGAGGCCGAGGGCTGCGGGGAAGAGGAGGTAAGACTCTTCATCGACCCATCCTCTGTGAATTGTTAGCATGGCTTATCATTTGTGCATGCAGTGATGGAGACTTACCGACGCATCGCGTACTTGATGGCCTTGCATGACGTGAAACCGACGACTGCACCGTAGGCGATACCCATGGCGACGTAGTAGAGCCAAGTCTCGACGACCCAGTTCTTCATCGCTTCACCAATGCCACCACCAAGACGACCAACTTCCTCACTAGCGCGTACAGCAAGATGCGCGGCTTCAGCACCACTTTGCTCAGGGTGCTCGTATGCATGTCGCATCAAGTAAACAGCGAGCATGAGGAATGGGAAGCCTACAGCCGTCAGTAACCCGATAATCATCACAACGAAATAAACATACCGAATCCATCATTGGCTCCAGCTTCAGACGAGATAATCTCTCGAAGATGTCGAGGAACATACTTATCCGCAAAAGGGCCCTTGGCAACAGCTTGTGAAAGCACTGGGTCGGTGCATGTAACGCATGATGCGAGGGCCAGTGCAGCAAGAAGACTAAGCTTGGGGACGGTAGCGAGAATGCAGCCCGTTGTCAATAGCCACATGAGGGTCATGATTGGCAGCAAGCACATGAGCAACTCTTTCCAGCGAGTCACGTTGTACTTTGCCGGCAGCGAGTAACCAGCGATGACAAGCTGAACACCAATGACAACTCGCATCAGACCCTATAGCGGTCAGTCACAGGGCATCGTAGCAGTTTCGGTGTCACTTACCAGTGCAATGTCCTCAGTCTGACCAGGCTCTGCTGAACCCCATCTCTCACTATCGAGAAACTTGGCTGACACGGGTCCAAGGATGATGCCAAACACCATAGCAGGTACTACACAACACCATCAGTGGACATCGACACAGAATGGTCAGTATAACTTACGAGCTTCTCCGAGGTACCATGACTGCTTGATCTTCACAGAAATGATACCGTACAACGCCATGAAGCCACCTGTGAAAACTTTGTCAGAATGCCAAGGCTAGCCAAGATCTGGGCAAATCACCACCAAGAAATGCCCAGGAAGGAATCGTACTGACCCAAGACTCCCAACACGATGTTGAGCTCACTGAGGTTGAGGACTGGCATTTTGGCGTCAAGGATGTATGCAGAATCACGTAACTAAATGTTTGGGATTCAGAAGTATATAGTCTTGAGGTCTTCCGGTTTGTTTGTCGAGATGTTGGTGATGGTGCTGCAGGCTTGATGGCAGAGAGGATTTGGGGAGGATGTGTACCAGACACTATCCAGAGAAAAAAGTCAACAAGCCCTTCGAGTACGAAAACTCCGCAACAGCGAGTATGTTCTTCACCAACAGAACATAAGACGCAAACGAAAAAAGAAAAAGGTAGCTCAGAGTCAGGTCAAGATCAGAAGGAAGAGGGTTCTACAATAGTGGCGTTTGGGACACAGTATGCAGGGCGCAGAAAGCCTTTTGTACAAAGAGGAACGCGGGGGAGAGAAAAGCGAGTTATCAAGTTTAAAGCTGGGAAGCTGGGGGAGGGAAAATGCCTCAGACGCTTTTTCTAAACAGAAGCCAAGATTTATTGACGGCAGAAGACAAGGGGAGATGATGAGAGACAGTACTAAAACATGAGATCTGCGTGGGTGATTCAAGCAGGTCAAAGCTACCCAGGGCGGAAGCTAAAAACAGGAATATCGAAGGAGGTTGTAAGCCAAGACTGAGAACAGGTGCTCGAGTGCTCCACCACCGCCGCGGAAGAAGGTGAGGGAAGGAATACACGCCACCTGCCATTGTCTCAGGCGCTTTTTCCGCTCCGGGAGTGCAAGCTGCGGGATTTCTGATCCCGATGACGATATCCAGCTGAGTGGGATTATCAAGGCGTTTACGACAGCTCGCGCTAATCTCGAGGCTGAACGCTTACGACGATTCGATCGTCTCTTCTAAACGCGTAATGTTTTTAATCAGCCTCAGCATTTCTCACAACAATCAAGATTTAAAAAAAGAAACAGATAAATAAGATCGGCAGGGCAAAAAGAAAAGACAGCGAGGGATGGGGGAGACACGACACAGGCCGCTTCACAGTCGTAAGCCCCAAACGGTGGCCAAGTGCACCCAAGACCTTGGCTGTATTTGGTGCACTTGGCTGTAGAGAAATGATTCGGCGAAAGCGAATCATGGCCATATGAATGAGTGGCCAAGTCACCTGGCCAAGATATTACAAAGGGGGACGGCTTTCTTGGCTCGAGGTTGGCGGAGTGTTGAGATTGGCGCTTGGCGCTTGGCGGCTACTTGGCGTTTAAGGTTATTTGTTAAGCATGCTCGCGTTATGCTTAATTAAAGTGGGTTATGTGGTGCGCGCCAAGCAGAACAGGTGATGGATGAGAAGGTCGGGAGACGGGGAGACCGGCTGGTGATTATGTGTCGTGTTTTATCGGACGCTGGGGAGCGGTCGAGCTTTGTTGCACGAGTTGTTGGACTAGAGGATGGTGATACCGACCAAGGTGAAGCTTACGAGGATTGAAGACAGTGATACAGATTGCCGACTGTGTAGTTGCCACCTTGGAATGCTATTCATAGAATTCCAGATACGTCCTTGATACTGGCAAGATAACGGAATTCCTTTGATGATGGAATCAGGTAATATGTCTTTGTCTTCCTGATGATCAGTGACTCAGAATTTGCAAGACAAAATATTTAGGGTAGATGACATCAAAGCTCCATCAAAGAATGGATGTATCCACCTTTGCCATTCCCAATCTCGCTGATGTTGACATAATTCGAGAGGCAAGGCGAATTGTTCAAAATGTTCATCAAGCCGACCAGAGTAATCGTCAGTCCCGATCGTGGAACCGCAGATGTGATCATTAAATATGAATGCACTGGTGGCGGGCTCGGAGGCGGGATGTCGCTGATCGGCAATTCCGCTCCGCCCAGCGCAAGTTGGATCATCGTGTAAACATATCCGTGAGGCGCGGGATGATAAACATGACCAAGTTGGTGAGGGAAAGATAAGCAACTGATAAGAGGAATGGTCGCTCCGCTGTTATTCCGCTGGGGCGCCTTTATCGATAATCTTGCCAAGACTTCGGCGTCTTATCTAATCGATAATATTTTCAGATAGCCTTATCTGACGTGAGACCATCTTGGTGAACATGCCATTACGAGGTATCATGGTTGAAATATCATATCTTTACCATGCTACTTGAAGCTATCTGTCTTGCTAATTCATCACACGATCCAGAGGTATATAAAATTAAATGGATAAATATTGTTATCTGTTAGTAAACACACGTATTAACCCGTTCCGTTTCAAGGTTGTCAGTGTAGAATTGAAGTGCGACTCGCTCCACCATAATCACGACTAGTTGAGTATTCCCGCGGTTCTCTTAGCATTCTCAAGAGCGAAGTTGTCAATATTAGAGGGCCTCCTGTCGAAAAAGCTGTCAAATCTCGTGAGTACAATAAACCTTGCAGGAGTAAATTGACGAGAGCTAGAAGTGAAAACTCGCACGTCTCCTTTCTTCTATTGTATTCTGCCAGCGAAAGCAGCTGATGATTAGCAGATGCAGTTGATTGGTCACGAACTTCCTTGAAAGACTTGACGGTGAACTGTGCGTATAGAACCTTGAGGAGCGCTTTGAAGGTTTGACATGTGATCTTGTTATGGGTTTTTGCGATTCATGGCGATGGGGCGTTCGGTGCCCGGCCAATGAACTTACCACGCGTGGGAAACGTCAAAGTGGCGCGCGTCCTCTTTGCCATCACGTCAGCCTTCTCATCTATTCCATAAGGCTAAATAAAGTTATCAGATCTCCACGATTCCCTCATTGGCACCTGTAGATTGAGCGCCAATGGCGTAATGCCACATATCTCTTTATGTGTCTTGTAGCAAGCCCATCAAGCCACATCTTCAACTCCCAACAACCTTATCTCCCTGTTGGATGGATAGGTCGGAGGCCTAGGGTTATTCTGGCCGCAAAGACTAGGGGATACAAGCCAGCGAGGAGGGCAAAGTCACAACCTGGTGGATAGGGCATTAACCCTAAACTTGATATTGCGTGGCCGAGATCTTAACAACAGCGATTTGGCCAACGAGGTGGCATAGTAAGAATTTCGTGAAGATGTATTATGATGAATAATCTTGTCTCATAGATTCGAGGCCGTAAGCCATGTATTCAGAAGCTTTTCCCTCCGCCGAACAGTTGTATCATGATCACAGTCAATACATGTCTACTCACCAGTCGTACGTGATATCTTGATCAGTATTATAGACACGAAGACTCTCGCCGTCGTTACGGTTAACCAGTAACCAGATATCACATCTTGGAGTCCTATCAAATTGACTTTGGAGACTCGGGCACCTTGTATTCTATACAGGTATACCAACCTGATAGCGACAACTTGCTCCCCTAGTTCTGACAGACGCGTAACGAAATCTTGAATTTGCCACTACAAACCCTCCTTCCTTTTGATACTTGTATGATATCAGTGCGACAATCACACCTACTTAAGATCTCGCTTCCCCCCTCCTGTCCCCAGGAATGGAGCTCAGAATCACGTTTTGATCAAGTACTCTTCCCGTCATCATTTCCTTTCCCCAGAATCTTCCCCACCTAAACATCCTACTCCACACTGCTTGAAGATGTACTCCGACCTTATCTCTCAAGTCATACTCATCCTCGGGTTCCTGGGGTACGTCGCTGCAACACACCCCGGCTGCGCGCACCCATGTATCCAGCTTCCCCAAGCCGATCACCAACCCTGGCTCTGCCCCGCCGGCATACCCAAGCCTCATTATTACTACGGCAAATGGCCTACTCCAGAGGAAGAAAACTTTGCCAAAGCACTCATCGGCCCTGTCATAAGGCAAGAGCCTTGCGGCTGGCAGGCTGATGGCAAACTCTGCAGAGCTTCTCAGAACGCTCAAGTCACCCTTAGTCTTGTCTCTTCAAATCCTCTCACCGTCAAGGTCAGGATCAACAACAATGATGCCTACCCAATCACCTTTTGGACGAGGTACTCCCCGCTTAGCCAGTATGCCTTTGACTATGGGTGCTTCAAGATCAACGCCCCTGGTGAGCAGCCCAATGCTGCGGGGATCGCACCCCCTCCAGAAGGGTACAGGCCAGAAACTGCACCTGAGCTTTCGGTCATCGCCCCTGGCGAGGCTTTGGAGGCAGATATTGTCCTGAACAACCCCAGCCATGTCTTCCATCAGATGGTAAAGAATGGCGGTGATATCGAAATCAGCATGACTGGACTGTGGAATGGCTTCTGGTCAGCAACTGCACCTGAAGTTATGAATAGCGATCTGAGTTTTTCCTGCAACAACATCTGGGACATCCTGGGCCTCACTTGGTCATCGTGTAATAAGCTCTTACTACGCTTTCCTAAGCAGCATTATGTCTCCTCGGAGCCGAATCATTCCGCCCCGAGACATGGGGAGCCTGAAATCAGTGCGGGTCATCAGCCTATCTACGGCGATGATTCTGCACGTGTCAGTTCCGATGTTGGAGTTGAGACGGAGGGAACTTCAAGAGCACAGGAAACTGAGTCTACAACTTCAAAGGATGGAGCGAAGTCTAAAGAGAGCTATACTAGTGGACAGTCAACCACTAAATCGTCAGAGTATAGAAGGCCGGAAACGAGACTCACTATTCTTCAACGGCCTCGACAGCGGCTAAGTCGCCAAAATAGGGTCCGCTTCCAACTGAATCATCCGAGGATACAAAATCAACAGGTGCCTCGCTTTCTGATACAGAACAATTCGCGACCACACCTGCACCATTTTCTGTTCTCCAGACACGCGCCGAGGAACCCAGAGCGACAGATGCTACGCAAAGTTGGGCAATAATGGCATCTAAAACCACTAAGACAGTATCTCCACGCTTAGTGCAAGAGGACTGTCGAGACAAATGCAAGGATCATTAGAAGCCATCTAATCGTTCCTCGTATGGACCTAGTGGTGGATGGTATTGCAACTGTCCAGAAATTCCTTACGGCATCGATGATTTTGGATGCTAGCGACGAAGAGCCGCAATTGGGATCTCTAGTTAGCTGGTAGAGGGGGGCAAGATGGCAAGGTTGAGAGAGTGAAGTATAAATAGTTGAAGTACGCCACCTCAGAAGAGTTAACCTCTGAAAGCAAAAGTATTTAGCCTTGAATTGACTACTGGTAGTCGATCAGGCTTTATAATAAATGTCAGGGAATGGCTATAGAGCGAATGCATTAATGTAAAAATACTAAAGATTCGAGTGGATGAAAGTCCAGGAAGAATGGCCTACTCAGATGCTATGGGAGGACTGCGGCCTATAAGTTTAAGCTTTAGGCTGCAAACACAAGTAATGAATGACGACCGATGTTCTTTTTTCCCTGATATAAGCTTTTCCCCAGAAGCTTTCACGATGACCAAGGCCTACTCAGATGGTTCATTGAGATCATTTGAAGGAAAGCTTGTCTATTTCCCCCTTTGCACCATCTTGCGCGAACGTAACATCAGCAAGATTGCAAACTCAGTACCATGTGGAGAAAGACAAATTCTTGACCGGTGTGAATGATTTGCTAGCAACCACAGTTTCCCCCAAGTTTAACATAAAGTTACTACCAATTTCCACAAATAGGCTCGCGCCCTGAGGGTTAGCCCATACCTGCGACCAAAATATAGTTTTTCGCAAAACAGTAATTCTAAACTAATTATCATTCACAGAAACCCACGAGGAATGCTAAATCAATGCACAAATTCTCATAAATACTGCGCCGTACCCAAGGTTTGAGAAGAAAAGAATTTCATCCTTTACTCACCAAAGCACCCTTGTCCTCCATCTTAAGAACGTAGTAAGAAGCTCAAGTATAACTTGGCACCCAACCCATCATTCAAGATGCTTTACCTCAGCAAACCTATCTTGGTCCTTGGCCTTGTCGGCTATCTTGCTTCCGCCTCTCCCATCCTCCCTACACCATCTCTCACCACCTCTGTCATCTCCGGCACATCTGCTGCCCCTCATGCCACTGGCCAAGCTACCCTCAACGCGACCCAGCTGGTCAGTCATCGTGATTTCAACGGTCCTCATGACGAGGAATTTGTTCCTCACCCCAGGACCAAGCAGGAAATGGCCTTACAACGCGAGCGGGCCATTAATCTCGTCCCCGTCACTTACGAGGGCCCCGATCGCGAGATCTGCACTAAGCGCAAGAAGTACCTCCGCCCGAAGGTCTGGGATGCCGTGAAGAACGTCGACGTGTCCATGGAGCAAGTCGATTCCGATCCCCTCACCATCGAAGTCACTATCACCAACAACGGCACCGGCCCCATCACCTTCTGGAATGAATTTTCTCCGCTCAGCAGGGACGCCTTTGACCTCGGCTACTTCCACTTCCATACAGACACGCCCGGCGTTATATTTGGCGAGGGTTTCCGGGATGATGCCAGCGGCTACCGACCAGTCTTTTCCAGGTTCCTCACCGAGGTCGGACCTGGTTGGTCGGTAAGCTCAAGGATCAAGCTACCCACCGGTCCGTGGCTCAAGATGCTCGAAATGTCTGGCACCGTCACAATGGAGATGTATGGAAGCTGGTATGGTATCTGGGCTGGAACCAAGGAGGAGGTCATGGCAAGCGATATGAACGATGACATGGGTTTCTGGAATGACCTTTATATTCCGTGGGACGCCAGAGTCTCTAAGGAGTCTCAGATGCACCCCTCAAATTCTGATACTGTCATGAGACTTGATCTGGACTAGACCTGTCTTGTAGCACGGAATACCTTGATCGGCCGAAGAAGACAATCAATTTGGTGTTTCTCCCGAGACACGGCGCGACTTCGAGGAGGGAGTAATCATTGCCAACCCGCGAATTGCGTTTTCATTTTGCCAATGATACGACTATGAGAATTGATCTAGTTATTAATAAGCATTTCTCCCATTAAGCCTTAAGTGCAAAGTAAAAAAGGGTATCATTGGTGATCGTGAAGTGAGTCCAGTCATGAATAGAGCACCAGAAGCCTCAGCCAGGACACCATAGCCAGGGGCCTAAATGGACTTCGCAAGTGTTATGAACAGTCGTTAGGATCAAAATCATGACAAAGGAAAGTTAACAACGCTACAAGGTTCGAGTTACTGACTCTATCAAGCGCATTATTGACTTTTGCTCTTGAAAACGAAATTGTGGTCCATTTTGTCGCGATCCGTAGTTTTGCCGATTGTAGGCCACTCCCTCGGTTACCCCCTTTTCTTCTCGTATCCCTTGCGTGAATGACATTAATCTCTGGGTCCCCCATCACGTGGAAGTAAGTTTATTTTAACTTCATCTTTGCCGGTAACATACGTGGCATCACATTGTGGTATTATTCTTTCGCCGCGTTTCATGAGACTGACCGCCCGTGGCTCCTCGCCGCGTCAACTTTCGATGAGGGAAACCATGTCGGTGAGTCCGCCTTGGAGTGTTAGTGCATGGGAGTAAAGGAGTCTGTCAGGTTTCTCAAGTGACAAAGCATGTTTCAAGCGCAGATTCACAACATGCGGTTCCTGTTTTATCCTTGATACTTGGCTAAAACTACAGTGAACATCTCCCAAAGCATATATAGGTAAGCCTCATAATCTAAGATGTACTATACCCGTCATTCCTCAGCCTCTAAACCCCTCGATTATTTCGCTCCCTGTAACAACAGGAGCCTCTGTCTCTCACGCTCTGCTTCAAGCTCCGCCTCATACTTAGCCCAGCACTTTTTACAGTCTCTCCAATTGCCCACTGCCATTGACCCAACCTCATAGCAATCCGATGGGTCGCACTTTGCAACTTTGTTATCTACGGCTTTCTGGCAACGACTGACGGAAACCTCGTCAGGGAAGTTGACGTAGCATTTCTGGCATTGCTTCCTAATGATTCTGATCTGACACATGATTACGGTTATGGGTTAGGTTTTTTACTATGGAGCTGTTGTTGGTGTGCAATTGTAAAGTGGAGGAGACTGCGAGGATGTGTAGTATTTTATACTCAAGATATGAAGTCCATCACTCATTATTATAACACATTTGCAGTGACAGAAACTCTGATACTTGAACCACCGCTCTGAAAACTTTTCTAAGTAAACAGAATCATGTCATCAAGAATTCATGGTCTTATCTGAGACAGCACAACATTAGTTAGGGCATAAACGAGTTTCTGAATCACTTCCATTAGTGGCAGAGCTATCAGAGTTGAACATCAGTTTAAGGTTATGGATCAAAATGAGTACATTCAAGGTTATATGCGCTGGATTGAGATTGATCCATCTTGGACTTGGCGATGTTAGACAATCAGGCTCCAGAACATCACGGCCGCGCTGAATAATTGCCCCACTGCCCGAAACCACTGAATCCGATCATGCAAATGGCAGGGTTTTGTTGCTAGCGATTTCAACGACGGAGACCAGCATCCAGGCGAATGGAACTGTAGGTCAAGGAATTGCTGTCGCTGGACTGTGAGTCGAACTAAGCCAGAAAGTTGTTAGCAGACTTTTCCGACCGTAGGCCGACAGCTGACAGGCTGTTGTGATTGAATTGGGGAGCCCTGATGCCGACAAAACGGCAACCGGGTTTTATGATAGTGTTGGACTAAGGATTCTAGCCAAGTCGACTATTGACTTGGATCCATATGCAAACAATACACTGACACCATTGATGACTCAGTGCCAAAGCTCGAGACACCCAGCGCTCGGTCTGCAAAACATCACAGCCTCTCGATCGAACAGTCAAAGTATTACAAACATAAACTGGAAAATTCAAGTTCATTGAATCACTCTCAATATACTATCAACTAAGGACCGTCGCTCAAGCAATCCATCTGAAGTTGGGGTTCTTCCAATCAAGGTCCTGAATATCCTGCTGCGACAAACCAGCCAATTCAGCTTCGGCCGATCGACTAGCCCGTTTTCGGTTATCGCGCTTGATCCACCAGAGAGTCGCGGCACCAAGAACAAGAATCGTGCTCGACGTAGCCAAGTTTAGCCCATTTCCGATGGGGTAGTTGGGCGCGTCACTCTTGACGAAGGACCAGGTTGAGATGAGTCCGCCGATGTTGCCGAACATGACTGTGAGTAGTTAGTGTCGTGTCAAAGGCGAGGCTGATGTGCTGAGGGACATACCGTTTGTTCCAATGGCAGCACTGCGCGCTGTGTCGCTGAGAACATTGGCGCTGATATGAGAATTCGTCAAAGGCGCCAGTGCAAACGCCGAACTAGCAACGAGGAACGTAGCACCATATCTCGCATGCCCATTCGTCGTGCCCAGAAAGATCGCATAACCCACCATAACCATCGGTGCGCAAAGAATAATAAAGATCTGCCTCCTATCAAACTTGTAGCTGATCCCCGGAATAAGCACCGTGAAAAAAGCACCGACGATATATGGCGGCACAGTGAAGAGTTGTTGGGAAATAGTTGTTCGCTCGGGATAAATCGTTCGTACGATGGTGGGCAGGAAGAAGGCGAGGCCTTGGACGGTGATGTTGTCGAGGAGGAAGATGATGGCTGTCGACAGCGTGAGGGGACTGCGGATGCCTGCGATGATCTTGGCTGTGTCCATCCTGTCGAGGACTTCGGTTGTGCCGAGACGTTCGGCCTTGATGCGGTTGAGGGCGAGGGCTTTTTCTTCTTCGGTGAGCCAGGCGGCTGATTGGGGGCGGTCGGTGAGAGTGGCTGAGACATGTTAGTGATGGTAGATCATGAGAAGCGGGAAGCTTACCGAATGAGATGATGGACAGGCCGACGGTGATGATACCTTCGATGGCTAGAGAAGATTCAGTATTTGATGATACGATGAGGGGTGAGAAGGCTTACCAAAGATCATCTCCCAGCTAGTAAAGCGTCCAAAGTTAGGAAGCTTCAAAATCGCCGATGCCAAAAGACCTCCAAACGCACCCGCCAACGGCGCCATGACGATATACAGCGACAGCCGAAACGTAAGTTCCGATCGTCTATACCATCGCGACATATAATACGCAATACCGGGCAACATACCCGCCTCAAAAATCCCCAACACAAATCTCACACCACAAATCTGATGAACATTCGACACAAACGCGGTAAAAATAGAACAGAGACCAAAACCCAAGGATGTCAAGGGGATGAACCATCCAGGGCCCATGTATTTGCAGAGAAGGTTGGCGGGGATCTCAAAGACGATGTAGCTGATGTAAAAGACTGATAGCACGAGGTTGTAGTCGTTGCCTTTGAGACCAAGATCTTCTTCTAGGCCTGCGAGGCGGGCGTTTCCTGACTCGTGTTAATGCTGGAAGATGTAATGAGTAGGGAAGGAATCGCGTACCGATGTTGGCGCGGTCAATAAAACAGAAGAGATAGAGTAGACAGACGGTCGGAACGATCATCCAGTCAATCTTTCGACGCAGCCGAGCCTCTGCTTTGGGATCAATGTAGAACTGCGCGTTCTCAATGCTACAAACCGTGAGTCATCTAATTGAAACAGTGTATGGAAGACGCGTACCTCTCTACAGTCGCGCCGGGAGTGTCGGTCATGTTGGACGCGGTATCAGCGCCATTCTGCAATTTCTCGTTCTGCGCGCTGGTATCCATCTTGAAGCGATGATGATGCTGATGAGAAAAAAGAGCACAAGATCGGCATCGCCCCTTTATACCCAATCTTTCGATTCACACTCTCCTCCCCCCAACGCTAGTGCGAGCGGGGTTCTGTGTGTCTTGGTCCTTATCGGATCCGGGGTACTGGCGTTGGCCGTTTTACCTGGGGGTAGAAAATCTGGGGGAGAACGGAAACTCTCAGCAGCTGCCGGCATATGATGTCGGCTTTAGAAGAACTATGATTGGATGGAGGAGGGATTAGGGTTCCATGCGGAGATTGCGACTATGCTAAGGTGAGACTTGGGGCCGTGGGGGGAGGGAGCTGATAGGTTGGTGTTCCGAGGAAGATGAGTTGGAATGAGCTGCCTTCCGAGGATGATGATGTGCCCAGACTGGTCTATTCTACTAGAGCGATGCGTAATGTTAGTCTGAGTGTTTATTTTCATGCTTGTTTGGTGGACCACGTGGTTGGGAGGGAGGTCTGGACTGATCTCGGTTAAGGGATCGATCGGACCAGTCAGATTCGCTTCCGGGGGTCATTGATCGGCATGGCAGCTTTGAACAAAGGGGTTTGCTTTACTCCGTACCATCCGAGGAGAGCAATAATTCTATTAACGGTTAGGGGGTTCTTATGGAGAGATAGCGCATAGACGGGAAAGGGCTCTTATGATGAGTCCTCAATTGAGATTGTATGCGCGGCACAACTTTTACTGGATAAGCCAAAGAGAGTCTATTGCGACAAATCCGACAATACCGTGCTCAAAATATAATAGACATCTCACAGGATCAAATTGGGAAAAAAAAAAGCCAAGCGCGTTATAGTCAGTATAAGATAATAAATCTCTTCTGAATCGGCTTAGAAATTGTTCAACTGCGCAAATAGAAAGAGGATTTCGCTGCCCGTCACTGAGTGCAGGGTAATTATGGTGCCGACGTCAGCTAAATGTTGGCCGATGAAAAGACAAGATGCGATAAGGATAAGGATAAGCTTATCTCAGTCCCTGCATCTCAACCAACAATCGGGTAATTATTTGACCCGTTCACTAAACCAAGATGAGTCCATCAAAGCATCTCAACATTCTCATTCCCAAAATTGACGACACACTATTGCGATAATGGAGATCAAATTCAAGGTCCAAAAAGTCCCTACAATCCCGAAAAATCACCCGAGCAGCAACACACAGCCCTCAACCCTCGCATTCGTCCAAGTCAACCCCGCCAAAAAAGACAAAGCAGCTCAACGAAAAATCCGCCAACATGTAATGAAAGACATAGGTCTCTCCCGACGAATGGGCACAGTTCGCACACCTCATCCAACAAGTGAATCGATCTTTATACCCACATACTGGGGCGACGCGCAAGTCTGCTATAATTTCCGACGATTATTCCGGGCGATGGATATGGTATCTGAAGGACTGTTATCAATAGCTATTGTCGACCCTGTTTTGAGATTGAGGCGGAAATTTACGACGAGTTTTGAGAGTCCGCCGACGGTGGAAGAGATTGAGCAGTATACTGAGTCGTTGAGGCTGGTGAGGGAGGGTATTGAGGTGGAGAGTAAAGCTTGTGAGAATGCTGTTATTGGGACGGTTGTTTGTCTGGCGACGTTTGATGTAAGTCGCTGAAATGGAGATGAGGTTGCATGGTGGCTAATGAGGTAGATGCGCGCTAGGAATTCGGAATCATGGATGGTTCATATGACAGGGTTGGAAAGAATAGTTGATATGGCTGGGGGCGTTGAAGAGTTGCACTCACGACCCGCTATCCGACAATCTCTGTTCATGTAAGTTATTCGAACCTCACAGTTATTATGCTGACTGAATCCTATAGCTGCGACCTCCTGGGCTCAATGGTAGAAGACGCTGAACCAAGATTCCCTTTGCCTCGAGACTTACCGACCTTGCCCGAAGCTACGAGGTCAAAATACGCCCAAAAGCTTTTAACATCGTTGAGAAGTGATGAGCAACCGATCCAGGAAGAAGTTTCTGTCATCGATAGCGCTCTCACATCCACGAAGCAAGTAGCCGTCTTACTAAACGAAGTATGGCTCGACAGCCCATTCGCGCTCGACCTCCTCGTCCCAGTATGCGCTCTCGCACATCAAGTCTTATCGCTACAAAGAATTAATTCTATACCGAAACGCGACGCCTTTTCGCATGCAACATCCGTTGGGATTCTCGCTGAGATAGTACGAATATCATCTGTTTGTCTGTTCGCATTGGTCATGACACAGTCGTCTGGCGATGCGCTGTATGTTGCAGCTAGAAGGAGTACTTTGGTTGAACAACTTATGACACAATTAGATGGCAGGTTCTGGGAGGGGAAAGAGGAGCTGAAGCTTTGGGTGTTGGTTATCCAGGTCTGTATGGGTGTTGGTTCTTCGAAGACCTGGTATCTGGATCAGATCACTCAGACCATGTCACGTATTCGGCTATGGTCATGGGAAGACTTGGTGGATTGTTTGCGAAAGGTGGTATGGCTAGAAAAAGTTTCTCCATTAGAGATGGCCCATCTTCGGTCTGATATTGGAGAATGGCTATCCTAGTACGATATCTCACAAGCTAATGTAATGCCAACGCCTAGTAAGTGACGCCTCCACTAACACCAATATACTGCCCCGTAATCCATCTAGACTTCTCCTGCACCAACAAAAGAACAGCATCGCCAATATCCTCAGGCGTTCCAGGTCGATCAGCAGCTCTAGTAATCTCAACCTCTGCCCTCATCAACTCATCCTCCTGCCCCTTGGGATAAAACTCCGTCCTCACAGGACCGGGAGCCACTGAATTTACAGTGATACCTTTGCTGCGACCAAGCTGTTCATGTTTCTTAATACCAATCAGAAAGAGTGAGTGTTGGGGTACGCACCTCTCCAGCCCATGTCCATGTTAAGCTATCAAGAGCGGCTTTGGAAGCTGCATACGCAGAGACGGCGACATTGCCTCGCTTGGCGTTGGTGGAACTTATGTTGATGATACGCCCGCCGGGAGGCATGTGAGCAATAACGTAGTGGACCATGTAAAAAGCTCCAAGAACATTGAGCTGGAAGACTTTGGTTAATTGCTCCACGTTAGGTTCATCAGTAATAGGACAGAAAAATGCAGCCGCAGCATTGTTCACTACAACAGTCAGCTCCGAACCCAGAGTGTACACGAGTAGCTTACCAAGAATGTCAATATGATCGGTCCCAAACCCCTCAAGGGTCTTATCAACGAGATACTTTGCTCCCTCAGTAGTATCAACTGAAGCTTGGATGGCTATAGCCTTTCCTCCTGCCTCACGAAGCGTGGCACACACGTTTTCGGCGCGATGCTTGGAAGAGTCCGAGACATAGTTTACTACAACTGAAGCACCGTTTCGAGCAAGGGCGAGGGCAATACCAGCGCCAATGCCGTTCTCACGACCTGAGCCAGTGACGATGGCGACTTTGCCTTGGAGAGTGAGGGTATCGGGCATGATGAAATTATCGAAGAAGAAAGAGTCTAAAGCTTGTAAAGAAGATGCTGATGATGGAGAAATGTAAAGACTGGAAGCTCGCTGTATTTATACCTCTCATGCCATATTATTGTTTTCTACCCGAATAGCCAAGTCGAACTCCGACGGAGTGTTGTCCACGACAAGACATTGCGGGAGCCTATCATTGACTCTGAAAAAGTTCGTGACTAAGTTCCCGAGTTATCCGCTGGCAAGCCTAGAGTTGAGAATTGCCTAATTAGGAAAATGGTGTTGAATGCCCCACCGGACACTGACCACTAACGACGCAAACTCTGGAGCTTGAGAAGCAGAAAGCTTGCTTCGACCTTGTTGTGCACGATGGTGTTAGAAGTAGAAGTTCGGACATGGCTTCGTTTCGTTGTTGAATTGGTCCGGCTGAATAATTCATGTCTCAACAAGCCGACGCGACAGTGTTGAGCGAATCATTCAACGAGTTTTGTTACATGGCTAATGCGTACTAGCACGCCTTACTCTTGAGTTGTCACAGTTGGTCGGCTGTCAGGAGACATGTGCGAACTTGTACAATTCCATAATGCGATTGTCTGGCCTCATTCGTCACGGACATGCTAGCATGTATCTGCAGGCTGTTGAGTACGGCTAGGGGAGCAGAGACGACGGCAAAGATGGCTATGATATTCGTATAGAAGTTATCTGATACCGAGGTTCATGATTGCGATAAGATACCTCACTTGAACTGATGTCATTGATCAAAGGCTACTGCGTATTGACTTTTAGAGTGTCATGGTGCGACTGAGTTGACAACGCGACAGGATCAATTTATCGCGTAGTCTCTCAGTGTGCTGCCTTGGCTCGTCAACAGGATATGAGCCTGGAGCACGTGAACTTTATCTGCCAATTCAATTTGGGACAAGCCGGTAAACCTCGATGTTACGTCTGATGTCCAGTCGCGAATTGTTGATGGACCTGTCGTCCTTTGGCGTTACGGCGTGAATTTTTATGGCCGAGCTCGGGCCGGCATCGGAGATCATGCTGTTTTGACACCGAGCGAGCTTCAGACTGCATCGTCTCTGCAGTGTATGAAACCATCGAAAAAAACAAAAAGGTAATAGGAGAAAGCTCTGTTGGGTCAGAAGAAAAAAGAATCAGGGATTTCTCCAGTCAGATAAGCAATTTGACTATTCATCTTACTCGGAATTGAACCAAGCATAACAATGTCGTAAAGGAATATCTCTATTTTGACCCGGGAGGGCGTTTTAGCTCTTATGATCTATAGGTAAAATATGAACTCTAGTGCCCGTTGACGCCATTTGTGCCATTTGTACCGTTGGTTCCGTTAAGTGCATGGCCCTGGGTTCGGACGTCGTGGATTGCCTTGGCGACATACTGCACGTTCCTCTTATTCACTATCGTATCATTAGCACAATGTCTGCCAGAAATACTGAGACGAACTCACGTCCAGAGATAGAAATACGGCCCGAGTTGAGCAGGTAGATGTGGAAGCGCTCACGGAGAACCTTGACCTCGAAGGGGGAGAGACCGGTGTATGAGAACATACCAATCTGTAACGTCAGCACCTCCTCCCTATCACCGTAGATCATTGTACTTACCTGATCAACAATATGATTCCATGTACCAGGCGTCTCTAACCTCACCAGCTCATCATAAAGAGCCTGTCGCATACTCTTGATCCGACTACTCATAACCTGCAGATCCGCCATCCACGCCGCAGTCAACTCCTCACTGTCCAAAACCGTCTTTACAATAGTAGATCCATACTTGGGCGCCATCGAAATCTCAGATCGGAGCAGGTACGATAGCGTCGAGTATGCGTTGTCGCGAATCTCCTTGGACGGCTCCGCGAGAACAAGATGGACGGCGCCTGTGCGGTGGCCGTACAGACCAAAGTTCTTGGAGAATGACTGCGCGACGATCATGTCGGGACGGGGCTGCTGGTGGTAGAAATATCGAATGGCCCATGCGTCTTCGGCGGGTGAGCCGGATGCGAAACCTTGGTAGGCTGCGTCGAAGAAGGGGAAGAGCTGTTTTCGCTGGCAGACTTCTGCGATGGCCTTCCACTGCTCCTTTGTTGGATCGAGACCAGTTGGGTTATGCGCACAAGCGTGCAGCAACACAGCATCGCGCGGCTGAGCTTGCTCCTCCAGTGTCTTGATCATACCCTCAAAGTCCAACGAACAGTCTGATTTCTTGTAGTACGGGTACAATCTCGGCTTCATACCGACAGACTCCCAAATCATATGGTGATTAGCCCACGTAGGATCCGACACCCAGATATTCTGCGGTCTCAAGTAATCCACCACGAACCTCGCACCGATGTGATTCGCTCCGGTGCCGGAGACAGTCTGCACACTCGCGATGCTCAAATCATCCTGCTCCGCAAAGATCAAATCCCTCGCAACCTTCAAAAACTGCTGATCGCCCTCGATGGGGAGATAGTCATGTCTCGTGAGACTAGCCTCGTCAAAGAGCTGCTTCTCCACGCGGGTGACTACATCCAAGGGCCATGACTTGCCCTCGTCGGTGCAGTAGACGCCGACGCCGAGATTGACGCGGTCGGGGGAGGCGTCGGCGCGGTAGAGGGCGAGGAGATCGAAGATCTCGTCTGTTGGTTGCGCGGGAAGGGATGAGAAGCACGAGGGGGACATGATGGAGTTTGTTGATGGGGTTGGGGTGAAGTGATGGATGAGGCGGTGGAAGAGGATCGGAGGAGGGAAGTGGGTATTTTTAGGAACGGGGGGCTTTTCAGGGTAGGGCTAGTTTTTTTAGCGTTTGATGGGCGCCACTTGGAAAAAATGGGTGAAAGTGTTTGTCGCTAGTAGTCGGGTTTCTTTGTCGTCAGCTGTCAGATGATGGGAATGATATCAGGTGGTTGAACCAATTGACAAATCAGAGTGAGAGATGTGAAGATTCATCAGGGACAATAGCGACATGCATCAACGAGGTTACGCCAAAGCACCGACCAGTAGCTGATGTAGCTAGCATCAACTAATATGTTTTGTATATCCTCAACCATTTCATGGTCAATCGCATGTTAACCCACTGTAGACAACTAACAGAGTTCCCAAGTCGTTGCAGGTTCGAGATTGGCTGCAAAGTGAAGCATCCATCAAGTCTGAAATTAACCGAATGCAGACTAGCCTCAGGTACACAGAGTGATTATTCCCGAAAGACCAATCATGTCGCTCAGTTGGTCATGCATGGTTGCATCAAGCGACATTGAGCGACTGATTGATGAGAAATGATCAATGCGACCTGATTGACATTGAGTTTTGAGCATTGCGACATTGGTGCGCTGTTAGTAAAGGGGCGAAAATAAAAGGGGGGAATTTAGCTGAGACGCCCGGATAATTCATGGTCCGTAGGGCGTTTTAGAAGTCAAAAACTTCGGAGACGCCGAGTGGCGGTTCCCAAACGGCATCATGGAGCTGAAGCATTGGAAGACACTGAAGGAAAATGGTGAAATGAACAGAGCAGACAAGTTTGTGTTTCTGACTGTCAGACAGTGATTATATCTAAATGCTGTACGTGGCTTCATTCAACTCAGGCCTCGAGTCTGCCTCGGCACTTACGCTGGGACCATGATAGCGTTTCAGTTGCAACACTAACAAGACCAAAACCATCCCAGACCATCCCAGACCTGGCAAGTAACTTAAATGGTTCGACCCACGTAACGCACCGTCAATGCTTGCGCCTCCCTCCAACCTCAGGCATCAATCAGAATCCAATTTTCCCTTCTCAATTTCTTCCCAAAACAGCCGAGATCTCATCCCCAGCCGAGACCTCGTCTAACCCAATCCAATCCAATCCATTCCTTCACCCTATCATTTTTTAATTCAATCGCCAATGCACTCATTACCAATATTATCTTTATTCACTCTTTTCTCTTCCGCGTACGCCTCATACGTTCAATTCAAGGACTGCAGTGTCCCATCCTCATCATCATATTCTTACTCCCCAGACAGTCTCGACGTGTATCTTGACCAGCACAGCAATGGGACTACGACGCTTAGTCTTGCGATAGCCGGGAATTATCAAGACTTGGCTTCGTGTCGGAGATCGCTGCTCGGCAACGCCTCTGTGGAATTGAGCCTCCAAGCCCTGGGCGGGACAACGCGCTATAATGGCGAGGTGCGGAATGCGACGTGTCGGACCAGGGAGTTTAAGCAGATCAACATGGTTTGGCACCTGCAGTATCTTGACGTTGTGTTCTGGATAAATGATCCGAAACCGCTGGCGGCGTATGAGTTTGAGATCAACATTGATGCTCCGGATCATTTCTCAGTGGCATGTCTGAATGGGTTCCTGACGCCGGATATTGGATACAGTGCCCAGGAGATTTCATTCTGGATACCGGCGCTTACGTTTATTCTAGTCGTTTTGGCAGCCGTCGGGAAAGAATGGTATAATCTCGTGCATCCATTACGAGAAGACGATGAGTCTGGGCAGGAGAGGAGTATAAGTCGCTCTCATCTCACGCGCATCGCCGATTGTTTGGCGTACATACAGTTCATCTTCTTTTCCAGCGCGCTCAGCCTCCGGCAGCCTGGATTTCTTCAACCGGTGGTTAGTTCGACGAGTTGGTCTACCCTCATGACCCGACGGGGTATCGTTTGGCGACATTCGCTGTACTATGGTATTCGTGACGGGATCCACGAGATCAACGGCACGTTTGGCGGGACTTCGGGGCTGGAGCACATGACGCAGGTGATGGGGGCTCCAGTGACGGTGGAAACATGGACGAACATCGCGACGCTGGCGGTTGTCATTCTCGTGCTGTTGTACGCGGTAATTCAGGCTGGGCTTCATTTGAGGTGGACGCGCGATTGGTTTCAGCAGTCGGGGAGATGGATGATTGACAGGTCTTCGAAACCGCACAAAGCTACGATCTGGGTCGCTTTACGAGTCTATCTGAGTTATCTACTTCTCCCGCTCACGGCTTGGACGACATATCAACTTGGCAGCGCCAGCGCTCGCCCGGTTTACTACACAATTCTCGTCATTTTGGTGGTTGCTTTGTTGATAATTGGGTGCTGGTGGGGAATGTCGCGGAGTCCCCAAGACATGGGTTATTTACTGGTCGACAATCTTCACAAACAGACGCCTGAGGAACCGTCACGAACGCAAGACTATTACAGCTATGTCACCTTCATTCTACTTTTCGCTCGGGGCGTCATCATCGGCGGATTACAGCGTTTTGGGACTGTGCAGTTGTTTTCGCTCATGGCTTGTGAAGTCATTCAGTTGGGCTTTCTCGCTTGGGCTGGCGCGACATCTGAGCTGCTATCAAAACCAGTCTTGATCGCTGGCGCGCGACTTTCAGCGCTTCTTCTCTGTTTGGGAATGATTCCTGATTTGTGGACCCATATTGCTGCGAGTGCGCTTGGTTATGTTTTGTTATCATTCCATGCTCTCTTCTTGGTTAGCATGTTTCTTGTTCCCTCAGCTTACGATTCTACCCGTCTCGGCGTAACATGTTACAATGAATGGCAGACTCCTCAACAACCTGCTACCGACTCATCACTCGAGCGACCTCAGGTATGTCATCACTGCCTCCACCGACGTCGACC
The DNA here is from genome assembly GCA_013363135.1 of Fusarium brevicatenulatum. Taxonomy (NCBI): domain Eukaryota; kingdom Fungi; phylum Ascomycota; class Sordariomycetes; order Hypocreales; family Nectriaceae; genus Fusarium; species Fusarium brevicatenulatum. The sequence goes on from JABEEJ010000184.1 coordinate 93,665, forward strand.
ATCACTGACTCTTCTAGGTTTACGGCCTTCGCCAACTCTCAAGACGTCCAACGACAAGAACAGACCTAACGAACCAAAGCATCATGGATCACGACAGAAGCAGCAGTCTCTCAAGCTCAGCAAACTCCTCCTCCGACTCCGCCAACAGATCCTCCCGTGGTTCAGAGCCTGTATCCCCCGAACTCCTCCGCACATACTTCCGCTCTCCGCGCCCCGAGCGATCCGTATCAAGCCTCTCAGGCAGAAGTCAATTCGACTCACCACGTGCATCCCGCTCTTCACCACGCCATCAGCAGTTTCCATCGTTTGACACTACGCGTCCACCAACAGTTTATGAAAATCCTGCGGAGAGGAATTCTGTCGGTTCGAGTTTGAGTACGGACAGTGGAGATTGCGGGGAGCAGCCGTCTGCGTGGTCGGCGATATTGCCGTCGAATACGAATGTTGATTATTCGTTTAGGGAAACGGATTTGTATTATCATAAGCCGAGGGAGGTGTCGTTTGGGAATCATGGTGGTGGTGGTGGTGGTGGTGAGAGCGGGGGACCGGCGTCGGGTTGGACCAGAAAACTCAAGTTTTGGTCATGATAATCTATGTAATTATTTTTCTTTGTCTCGGGTGGGAAAAAAAGGCATTGGGAGCGACTGAGATTCAGGAATACTAAAATTAATGAGTACCGATTCATATATTGAACTTGTCACTATGAGCATTTGCACTTGATGATACAAATATGTGACATAGATGTCCATCTGACCAACTGTATAACGTCGCCGAGATTACGACCATGGCAGCCGCAGGGTAAGGAACAGGGTCCGTGAACAGAGTGACAGGAGTCGACGCATCCGAGCAACTAATCACCACGCATGATGACTATAAAACAGAGGAAGTTATCTTGCAGGCTGAGATAACAAACCATTCCCCCCAAATATAAGAAAGCTAATTGCTATAAAGAACGTAGAAGAAAAATGACGAGAACACTCCACGAACTCACTGACGAAACTGAATTCTGGGAATGTCGCCAGACCAAGGGTGACGGCAAGACATGTTTCAAGATCAATGAAAAAGAGGACAAGGTGTGCATGGCGTGTAAAGCTAGGCGGGACAAGGGAGACAAGGCTATTGATAAAGATGGCCTTGAGATTGGGGAGCTGAAGAAGGTTGAAGGTGGCAAGGAGTTTTGGGAGTTCAAGAACTGAAGGAAGTCGGGTTGGAGCAAAGTGAATCAACCGGACAGACATTGCCATTCACAGAAGCATCTTTGCGTTGTGATTGGCGTCTCTCGTTTGATCACCGTGAGTGTTTGTAGTGAAAGTCGCTGATTTGTGATGCATGCTGGGACAGCCAGTTCGCTGCCAGTGACGTAGGGTAGCATCAAGCTGAATCATCTCACTGAAGCAACACTTCCTAGCAGTGACTTGAGACGTAGACATCAGGTAGAATGAATACAAAAGTAGTGTTTTGGCCTCCAAATAGAGATGGCAAACAAGCGACCAAACAAACAAACAAGTCAACTGCACCGGCACCAAGATTTACAACCACAAATTTTCATATCAAGCCCCAAACTTCCACCATGACAGATACATACGACAAACCTCCTGAGACGATCCTGTTCTGGCAGTGCAGGCAGCGGATCGAACCGAAAACGAAATGCAAGTACCTCAATAACAAGGGAAACATGACTTGCAACGGGTGCAAATCAAAACGCGGCAAGGGCGACGTCGCCCTTGACCAGTACAAACGCAAAGTTGGTATTTTGCAGAAGGTGGAAGGATTGGTGGAGTATTGGGAGCATTTGGAGCCAAATGACCCGGTTCAAGAGGGAGGGACTGGAGAGTGATTTGATGGAGCAAGATGGTGGTTGTTTTGAACTGAGGAGACTCATAATCAAGTGTGACTGGTGGCGAAACCTACATCCCAAGTGGTGAGCTTCCAGTATTCAGTTCGGAGAAGACCAACAGACTTGGAATAGGAATACAAGAGAGACTTGTTCCAGGGCAAAGGGAATCAAGAACCCGACGTCGAATCTCAACGTAATACGCCACAACTTTAACTTTACTGGAATGTTCTTTGTGAAAGGATGTGCTGTGATAAGGTTGAGAGGCTGTAGGGTATGTGAATATTGTCTTCCAAAATCTAAAGCTAATCAGAAGCTTTCAGTGTGTTGCCTGATATGCCTCGTTGAGATGTTATAAGCTTTCACTATCGATTAAGTTAAAGAGTTTAAAAAGGGAATTAGCCTCAGCGCACAAAGGTCACATAGAATTTAGGCAACATATATATTACCCTGGCCGTTACCCAGTGTCTTGCTTTCGGCTGGAAAGATAGCTATCCCGATGACTGACTCCAAAGCTGTGTGAAAACGGCGGCGCATCTCATTTCGACTCAGCTCTTAAGTTTCCTTCCTTTGTTGATCAACTCCCATTATCAGCGTACATATTCATAACCAGACACAGCCATTAAGTGGTGTCTGTTGGAGCCCTTCACTGACAGCAAGCACAGCTATAAAAGTGGCAGCTTCTCCTCCGAAAGCCCACCAAACGCCTCAACACCTAATTACTCTACAACCTCAAAGCAACACACGAAACGGAACAGCCATGGCAGAGATACACAACATACCTCCTGAAAAGAGTGTTTTTTGGGTGTGCAACCAGTACAAGGGTGAGGGAGAGAAATGCCGTAACCTCAATGATATAAAAGATAAGCAATGTGACGATTGCAAGATGAGACGAGATAAGGGAGACTTGGCCTGCAACGAAAGAATACGAGTCATTGGCAAGCTGAAGAAGGTGGAAGGGTTAGTGGAGTTCTGGGAATACATTGATGTGGATGCCTGAGCTTGGCCGCGTGGAAGGGACTGTGGCTGGTTCCAGGGTAGTCAGCGATGGTTGGGGACGGGGAAGACTGGTTTATAAACAGGATCAATGCGTCTCTTGCATGTTGTTCTCTTTACCTCGTGAATCGCCGCCGTCATGAAGTGATTTAAATTATCCGATCACCAGTCAGAGTGACACACCACCGTTACAGTGAGGTGCTTGTCGCAGGGTAAGTAACACCATCTCAGCACCGCAGTGAACTTCAGCTAAGACACACCAGAGCCATTAGCTAACGACTATAAATACCATAAAAAAGAACTATAAACTTTTAATTACAGCAAGCAATTCAAGTAATAATTCCCTATCAACGAAACATTAAAGAAAATGCCTATGATAAAGAAAATTCGAGAAGACACCGAGGTCTGGAAGTGTATGCGAACAAACCCCGATGGGACAAGATGCCCTGGTGCAACAGTGCCAGCACAAATGCTTTGCGAGAAATGTGGTTTGAAGAGAGACGTTGGAGCAGTCGCTAATAATGAAGACGGCAAGAAGATTGGAGAGTTGAAGATGGTTGAAGCTACGGGGATTGAGCATTGGGAATTCAACGATTGTTAGCCTGGTATTGGAAAGAATCGGCAGGTTCTTTAGATATCATGGATTGAATACAAAGAAGCCTTTACCACCATAATCTGACATCTACTTTACCTTCCTCTGTGTACCACTATATTTGTGAGATCATTTCCGCCATGATAAAATGAACTGCTGTAGCCTGTCACACCAAGCTGTATCTACTACTTAACCTCCAACCTCAACGCATCATACTGCACATAGAGCGTATCAGGCAAAAGCGCCGTCTCAACGCTAGAAGCATTGAACGGCAAACTCAACACAAACTCATTCCTCCCCACCCTCAGCCTCTCAGCCGGAAACTCGAACTTGTGCTCAATGTTCTGACACGCCACCGCACTACGAACAGCACACGAGCCGCTTCGCCAATACGGAATCACCCATGTATCCTCATACCCGCCGTTGACATTAACAGTCCAGGGTAAGTTACTGTTGAAACGATCGTTGACCGGCGTCCATTTCGCGTTACCGTTGCCGGTGCGTACGCCAGCGAGTTGCACTGTGAAAGTTGCGGTCTTGGCGTTTTTGAGTTGTGGTTTTGTTAGGTCGAATGTTATGGTCCAGTTGTTGACGTTGTCGTAGTAATTCTCTGTTCGGAGATGGTTTCCCTTTGCGGCTATGAAGGACCAGTGTACGTAGTTGAGATCTTCAGCTTCGTTATCCTTTCCGACGTGGAAGCTTACGCCCTTGGGGAAATCTTCAACAAAGTCGTATTTGGCCCAGTAAATGCGGTATTGCTCGGGTTGAAGAGGCTTTGAAGTGTCAGGGGCGTATCCGTGAAGATACTCGCCTGAGGACTTGTCTGGTGTACCGATACGCCATAGCTCCTTTCCAGCATTCTCTTCTTTCCATGTGAAGCTGCCCTTGTTGTGGGATTTAGAAATCCGGATGTCATCTTTGATGTACCATCCGAAGACTTCGTCAGCGTAGATGGTGACTCTATACACGCCGTCCACGACCTGAGGAATGCTGAAGCCACCGGACTCATCAATCTCGGCCCAGTATTGAAGTGACTTGGTGTTGAACACATTGAGCTGGAAGTCCTGCTTGTTCTCTGAAAGAACAATGATCGGCTTCTTTGCGCCCTTGGGAAGCTTCACTTTGCCACTGTAAGTAGTTCGCTTCGCTGACGGGGTATAATTAGGAACATGCTGGGCAATGCTGTCATAGAACTTCGCATTCCACTCTGGATCCGCATATTTGGCGGCATCAGCCCGAAGATCAGCAATTGTCGCGTCTTTATCGCCTTTGTTGAAGTAGTAGAACTGAGGACCCCAGGTTCGATCAAAACCATGAGTGATGTTTGGCATTGGCGCGCCATGATGGCCGGATACGATGTAATTATACACGATACCGTCAACCACGAGATCAGAGTGCAGTGGACCACCGTAGTATGTCTCTCGCGTATTGTGAACGAGCCATGCACCGAACGTACTTCCATCAGCACTCGTGGAACCATCACTGAACTGGCCGTGGACATCGTGGTTGCGCCAGCTTTCTGAAAGGGTGTACTTGGTCCAGTAGTCCGAGTATTGCTCAACGTACGGATCATCTGTTTTGTTGCCGACATACCAAGTAGCGTCTTGGACTGTCAAAGCACCCGAGGCATCTGGCAAAGGACCATAGTTCCCCTCGCTGGTGGAGAAATGAGTCCAAAGCTTGGTGTTCGGTCTGAATAGCGTACGCAATTCGCCGAGATCGCGCAGGAATGGTTTCGATGCGTTGAAGTATGTAAGACGCGTAAAGGCATGCAGACCTGTTTCTTCACCCCTAAGGAAGAAGTACTGTGACAGAGTCTGATTGGTGGGCTTGTAGGTGTCGCTCATGATAATGCCGCCATATTTGGTACCCGTTGAATCAGTGCCTTTGACAAGGCGGATATCTGCGGTGCTACCTGGAGTCCAGAACCCAGTTGGGATACAAGAGCAGTCAACATAAGGACCCTTGCCGCTATTCCCGCTCAGCGGTCCGAGCAGATCTTGACCATCGAGACTAGCATCGATGATGTGTCCGCTAGACTTGGCGAGAACAACTGCGAAACGTTTGTTGGAGAGGGAGATGTGGGTAGAGTTCTCAGCAGTGGTCAACTTGGCTAAAGCATGGCTGATTAGCCCAGCGACCAAAGCCAACGACTTCAACGAGAGGAACACCATCATGATTGTATGCTGATGTCCACTTAAAAAGAGACTTCACAGGGTTTAAATGCAAACATCTTCCCTCGGTTCAATTGCACCGAAGACTTCGGCAGTAAATGCACCGGGGGTCAGATCTCGTCGTTTGTATGGATGGGATAATTTAGCCGCTTGAGTCCCACCACTGGGCCGCAGGACGCGGGGAAGACAGGGGCAGATGTGACGATGCCTTAACCACGAGAGGCTAAGATCTACGTTGGCAGTCCTATTCAGGCAGTTCAAAAGCTCTTCCGGAGGAGTATGCACAGTACACTATGAGTTGCCATAGCCGACAGTCTGACCGCAAACCCTCTTTCGAGTTGAGCCTGAGAATGTTAGTAGCATTATCGTTGTGGTTGAGACTTGGTGTAGCCGAGGTTGAACCGAAATTAGTGTATGCTAGCTGAGGTTGTCTTACATTGGGGTCGGCATGACTCATCAGACTGACTGCTTCTCTACACAGTTGAACTCTTTTTTCTTCATATGTCATGGAGTAATAACAACCCAGGAAGCCAAGTATCCCTCCAAGAAAGACCATGGAGCCGCCTGTTGATATGAAAGACCGCCTCCGTGCATCATACAACGCGATTGCACCAGCATACAACACCTGGACAGCGCGCCACAACAAACTTCGTCTAAAATATCTCGATAAGCTTCTCAATTCCTACCCAGAACTGGAATCCAGTAGTGGTGCAGCGCAGAAGCAAGTCCTTGAGCTTGGATGCGGTTCTGGAAGTCCTTTCACCTCAACTCTGCTCGCTCGAGCACCGTCAGTTCACGTACACGCCAACGACCTTTCAGACGTTCAACTAGATCTCGCTCGACAAAACCTAGCTGCGTATGAGGGTCGTGTCGAGTTCCATCCCGGCGACATGATGAAACTAGACTTTGAACCTGGTTCCCTGACAGCAGTCGTGGCTCTGTACAGCATTATTCACTTGCAACAAGAAGAACAGAGAGAGATGATACGGCGAATCGGTACATGGCTTGCGCCTGGTGGTGTGTTTTTATCTACCTTTGGTACTGATGAGGCGTCAGCCATCATCGAGGAGAGTTGGCTGAACGAAAAAGGCTGGATGTTTTGGAGTGGGCTTGGGAAGGAAGGCGTCATGAAGGCGTTGACTGAAGAAGCTGAGTTGGAAGTTCAACATGCCACTTTGGAAGAAGATTCAGATGATAGGTTCATATGGATTATTTCCAGAAAGGGTAGTGTATAATTACTAGCTTCTCTTGGCTGATCCAGGCTCTCAGCTACAAGTCTCAACTGCAAGAATCTTATAGGACATATGAATCCTCTATTGTGAGCTCGTATATGCTCTAGTCTACATGCATGTCCCTAGATCCTGAGACTCAGCTCTTCCACTCTTCTTGAATTCGTTTCTTCCTTTCCATTGCCTCCTCGTGCATCCTCAGTATATCCTGCACAACTTCGAGCTCTCTTCTCTCCTGAGTTGCGCTGGCATTTCTTTTCTCGAGGCCTGAAACACGGGCTTGCCCCACCCGAACCTTCTTTTTCAACTCCTCCATCGAATCCTCACGGAAGAAGGTTGAAAGCTTCGCCTTCCTCATAGCATCTGAAACTTCCCCTATCCGGCGAAACTTCTCCTCAGAATCCTCCCTCATCACATCTAGGGGTACCGAAACACGAAGTCTTTGATCGTCTTCCAGAAATTCCAGTTCGTATTTCGACATGTGCTTTTGGATCTACATCTTGAGCAGGGTCTTTGCGCCTGGAAACATACGGACGTCTGTCTTTCTGATATAATAGAAATGTCGAGCTATGTCATTTAATTGCTCTTGTAAAGAGTGTTCTTGAGAATTTGGGGTCTCCATGGCGAGCTTCTTGGTGGTGTCTTGCTGATTTCCGTGAGCTGAAACGGAAATGGTGGTTAAGAGAGTCCTAGAACAGGCGTTGGCAATGGGTATATAGACTAGACGGACAGATCAACTGTCTGTGATGAGGATGTGCTCTCATAAGGTCGTCGGTGAACATGCGCTTGTTCTCTATGTCAAGGTACATTGACGCTGAACAGAGTCCACGAATTATGAGATGTACTGCTCGTGACTGTCTGTCTCTACGCGTAATCAAGGTGATTCTTGGGAAGAAGCGGTTGCGGATAGTCGACTATAGTATCACACATTCATACCCAGTGGGATGTAGTGTGTTTCAAATGCCAGCGGAGATAGGTTCATGTGAATTACTATTGGAAATGTATGCCATAAAGACAGCGCTTCTATACCGAGGTATCCTTCTAATCCATATCCACTTCGCAGAGTTGCTAGTCTTATCCCTAAGGATTATCCAAAAGCTCACCCAAACCCAACTCAAGTGCTGACAAGATTTCCTGCTGATTTTCGATGTCCTTTTCCAAGCCACGGCACTTCTGGTGTCTCTTTTGAGTCTGCAACAGGATCCGTTTCAGCTCTTGGATTATAGTCTTATAGCACCTGGCTGTATCCATGAGGAAGTATGTGGAAATCTTTGTTACATCCAAAGCCGCTTGCAGTTCCCGAGAGATGCGAAAGTACCCCACACAAGCTATACGATCTTGAACTTTGGGGAGGGTAATATGGATCCTCTCATCGTTGCTATAAAATTCCACTTTGAACTTCGCCATGTGCTCCTGGATGGAGAACTCGAGGGCGTCCATGGCTGCTGGAGTGAAAGGAACGTTTCTGTTTCTGATGTAGTAGTAGTGTCTGTATGCTTGATCGAGTTCCTTATTGATTTCCTTGCGGTTCTTTTTCACCTCTTCAGAGTCTGGGGAGTGCATAGTGGATTTGGTGCTGATCAGGTAGGTTGACGGTTTGTAAGGTGGCCTGTTTATGGGTGTTGACTGAGCAGGAGAGAGAGGATGGTTGATGATTATTATATAGGGAGATAAGGATGTACGCATAGTTTGTGATGAGGGGATTCTAGTAGATTCGACAGACTGTGACTCTCATAGGAAACTCTGTCAGCATCACCATGAGCGCGATCCGAGAATCTGTGAATCTGTGCTGTTGTATGCGTGGAAAAACATCTACAATGAATATCGCACCACTGCTGACTTCTGTTGTCCATGACGATCGGTCTCTACAACTCTCCGAAGTGATTCATAGACTGGAGCAACTGTGAACAACGGAACGAAGGCTTTTGGTCATGTTCTCAAAGGCCATGTTTGCCACTTCGTAGTATTCAAATGTGCTGTCCCCTGCACTAAAACGATTGACTGATATCTACCTTGGTTTTTCTTTGCGGTTACACTTATGGGTAACAGTCCGATATTCTCTGTTATGGTCCATTAATTCTATCAAGAATTAGTGGCCTGATATGATCTTTGTCTATAGCGTCTGGGCAAATTCCAAACACACACAGGAAGCAAGCGTGCAGAACACTCTTGATTATAGCCTCGCCTCTGCGTATAGATACGTAATCTGAGCTCTATGCTTATACTGTCAATCTCCTCATTCCATCCTCATGTTTTGCTCTGCGTTCTTTGAGTTGTGCACTCCTTCCCTTCTTGCTGCCTCAACAGCTACATAATCCTCAACAAGGCGTTTAGTAATATTAGCCAGCATCTCCAAATTCTTAAAATTCAATGGCTTCTCTGCCTCAAAGAACGTAAAGAGCTTAGTCTTCTACATCGCCTTTTCCAAGTCCTGGCAAGCAACGCAATATGTGTCTACGCTAAGGTAGTCGCCCGGAGGTAGCACAACATAAAGCCGCTGGTCATTATCTATGAACTCAACCGTATACTCTACCATATACTTCTTGATAGACGTGACTAGCATTGCCTTCACAAAACTAGGCATTGGAGTATGTCTCTTCCTATCGAAGTACCGGTTACGCATTATTTCGTTCCCTGGATCGTCCTCTGCGGAAAGTTGAGAGGTGCTTTGAGGAGGTGTAGTCTCCATTGTGAATCGGTATTTTTGTGGTTTGATGCAAAGTGATGGGGTCACGGTAGTTAGTGGGCGGAACCGGAAGTGTGTTGGGTAACGATTATATAGATCAACTCCGACGCACAGAGATCTGTGACAAGGACGCTGCTCTAGGCCAACCCACCAGTGATTCCTGAAAGGTCCACGGCGATCTATGCCACACATTAGGGTTTTGGTGATGCTGTGTCTGTTGCCGGGTTTCAGAGTCGGAACATGTCAATACCAAATCCAACTAGTCAATGTTGACTACCACCATCTATCACGATCCTTCTCTCAATTCGCTTCAAGTGATTCCCACGTCGGAGCATATGTGAATGGTTGACGTCTGTATCAAATGTGATATCTGTGCCCATTAGTATCAGCACCTTCACACTTATGATAGATTATTTGTTCACGCCGACTTCCTGCTTTACGTCTGTGATCAACTTGCCTTGAATTCAAGGGACTGATAGAGAATCCATTTACCATGTAACATTGGTGATCCAATCTCACGATTGTGAGTAAATTAAATCTTTGAAACTACCCTTTGTCAGACTGTTTACGACACATTTCATCATTGGAAGTAGACCATATTGAAAGGATCAAAGCAGTCTGAGGGATTAGATACTCAGTATACACAAAACGTCAATTAATTGATACTGGAAGCTTATAACGACTCAACGAGGCATATAGAGTGCTGAAGATGTTGCATTTTTGATATCCCTCAAGGTAGGCTCAGGGATGCTATCTGTTACACCAGGCTAGTGGTGTTTGGCTGTCATATGTCAATTGCAGTTCCGTGGCTAGCTTTCCGCACTCTTCAGCCACCCCGGCAGTCACAGTAGCCTCACCATCGAAGGAGCAAACGAATCACACGTAGGTCAAGCTCTGCTGATATAAGTGAAGCTGACTTCGTGGCCTCCATCTTTCTGAACTCCTCGTCCTTCTCCAGCTTTTTTTGGTATTCGTTTCTCAACTTCGCTTCTACGATTCCACGCACTGCGTGGTGATTTCTTTCCACGTCAAGTTCCCAGTAGCGGAAAAGCTTTCCTTGGATAAATGCATCTTCTAGCCTTTTACGTATCTTGCGAAGCTCTTCAAATTCCATCGACATGTAGGAAGCGCTGGGTAGCATGATACGAAGGCTTTCATCATTGTCGTAAAGCTTAAACGTGTAATCTTCATTCTTGGCAAGGAAGTCAGCAAGAGTGGCCTTCCAGCCATCCTTCCCGTCTCGAAGGTAAAGATATCTGAACATCTCGTTGAGATATTCTGCAGATGGGACTTCAGGATATGGAGGGGGTGACGAGATCTCCGTATATGGCGGCGCTGGGTCGCTAGAATTTGTTGGCGGTACTTGTTTGGAATGAGAAGATTTCATCGTGTTTCTGCTCAGGTGTGTTGTCGTCACTTATCTGTTGGATGGTGTAATGAGTCGAGCGAAAGAGCAGGCTAAAAGCTTCTTCTATATAAGGATGCCCCTGGAACTAAGGGTAGTGAAGAGGACATCATTCTCATGAGTGCCGATAGTGATTGCAAGCCGGTAGGGTGTGAATCGCGATCGGAACCTTCAATGAGACGGTAGAGACTGGACACTTCGAAGTGGAAAGGTTTCATAGTGAATAGGAGGATTTAGTGCGCACTTCAACTGCTTCAGCTTGTTTCACAAAGTGGAATGGCTCCGTAGAAAGTTCAGCCAAGGAGAACCGCCCGCATTCGCTCATATTAATATAGTCCCTTCCGGTTGCAACTTTGGTGACTATGGAGGATCTCCTTTGCTGTACGCAGCTTACTTGAACCTCGGACGCCTTCTGTTTTGCTTGCTCTTTAAACTGGATATTCTTCAAAGACATTGTGAGTCTAACCAATAGATGATTCTTTGTATTACACTGGCCATTTGCGTCTCTTACTGTGTGGGCCAATTTTGATCTTTGCTATCGTGGGGTTGTCCGATAAAGCGAAGAACCATTCCGAAAGAGGGAACTCGTCTTAATACGCTATTCGAGTGGATAAATATAGTGAGTTCTAAGGTTTATATCTTCGTTGTTCAGATCGGCTCTCGCGCTGTTTATCATTTCCCTCGTCTCTGTACTTTTGCCTCTTCCTCTTGATAGTTCCCTTCTACCTCACGTATCAAGCGCTCTTCCATTTCTTGATGTCTCGCCTCATCCTTCACCCAATAGCGTGGCATCTCCTTTGCTATAGCTCTCTCGAGCTCCTTTCTGATTGCTTTTCGAGTTCTTACATCTTTGTGATAGTAATCGTCCTCAGGCAATAGAATGAGTAGAGTCTCCTTCACATTGTCGAAGTTGACTTCATATTTGCCCTTGTACTTTGAGGTAAACTGACATAATGATGGATAATAGCCATCGTTCCTTTTGACGAAGTAGTAGTGTCTGAAGTCTTCGTTCCATCTGTCAGACCATTCTCGGAATTTGTTGGCAGTCATTGCACACATGGTATTGGCCGTCGTTTGTTGTAGATGTATTCGTGTGTGTAACGTGGTTGTCGACTGAGCGGAATTCCAATACATAGGTCGCTGTCTTATACCTACCAAAGACCGCTAGGAGGTTCTCTGTGATACAGTTGATTCCCAGGCAGTGATGTCAGGACTGGAAGGTATGCGAAGTGTCACGTACATACCGGAGCTATCATCACTGCCGCAAATCTCTGGGCTTTCAGAGGCGCAAATCACAGGGAAGATAGATTGTTGCTGATTTGATGCTTCAAATCGACTCCTTATGTGTAAGGAGTCATGTCATTGATGGGTATACAGAGATCTTTGTTGAGGCTATGCGCATATTGCCTTCCAAAAGCTAAAGTTAAATGGGACTTTTCAGTGTGGTGGCTTGATATGCCTCGCTGAGGCGTCATAAGCTTTAAGTATCAATCAACAGAGTCTGTAAGAGACCTTAGCAGAGATATCTAGATCTCAAGTTAATTCCTTGGCCTGAAAGTATTGGGACCACTATGCGTTGTTTTTCACTTGAAGTGCAATATAAGTAATGAGAATTCAGTTGATTTAACTTTCAATATGACCAGAATAGCCGTCCGCGGTATCACCATTAGTGCTCACTGGAACCAATGATTTGCGATTCTCTTCCCTGTCCCCTCGGTCAATTACCAAGATAAAATAATAAGCCACGCGGGTTTTGTAATGAACAAAATCACGACTTATTTGTGAGCTCTTCCTCTTGCAATTCTTGATCATTCTTGTACACCCTGGGGTGGACCTTCCTCGGATCGTCGGTATGAGCCTGTGTCACATACTCCCAGTACTTATCCAATCCTTCATCTTGCATCAGAGCACAAAAGTCTGCAACTGTCTCCTCTGGGCTCTTGTTTCTGGGCAATTCTATCGTCAATCGAAGTTTGTCGTGCCACTGGCTGTTCCAGTAGATCTTATGCTTCATGATGAATTTGTTGAGTTTCTTCTCTGGGGGGCCCGTGACCTTGTTGATGATGATTTGCGCCTTGCTTAGTTCCTTTCTGCGCCATACGGTGTGTATATGCGTGGGTCTGGTGACGGAAGTTGGTTCAGACATGGTTTCTTGGAGTTGTGTAGGGATGGGATGGTGGATCGGGAGGGAGATGACGGTCAATTATATATACCAAGATAGCAGACATTGACTGCGATGAGACTCTCTTCATAGCTTCTGAACAGTGATGATGCCTAATGAAACCGTATCTTGTTCACCCATCTAGGAACAGCCTCGAGTATCCAAACCCTGTTCAGACTCACTGACGAATGCAGTTTAACATGTGCGCGAATGCTCTTTCGACGTTTAGAACAGCTTCTTCACCTTTATACTACGGTTTACACCTTGAAGGAATGTAGATAAGGATTCTATTGTAAAGATTCCGCTAGACCCCCTCACTCATTATTGGTGCTTAGTGGGTCGCATCAAAGTTACTCGCGCTGATTGCGAATCGCACATTAAGGAATGTTCTCATCGACCAACTGGTTCTTTTTTCCTATCACTACTGTCGATTGTGAAGAAAAACAACCAGTCCAGAGAGAATCGTATCATACAAACTCAGAAACCGCTTCTGAGACCTCGTGCGTGCCAAGCGTGATGTCAGTCATCAGCTGTGCGCTTCTGAGACCTCATGTCAAACCAACTTGGCTAGTCGATGATACACACCCCTCGATCGAACTCATCTGGATCGCTTGTGGGCACATACGCGACAAATTCGTAGTACTTGTCCAGTCCCCCAATTTCCATCAGAGCAGCCAGATCTGCAAGCGCTTTTGGGGGTGTCTTGTTGTCCAATGGTATCGTCAATCGTAATCCATCATCCCAAACACCTATATGGCGGAGCTCATGGTTCTCGATGAACTCATAAAGCTGTATTTCTGCCATGGGGACGAAAACAGCGATCAGTCTCTTGATTCTGCTCATGGGCCTTCGGCCCCATATTGTATGGATATGCGTGAACTTCGCGGTGGGTGGCTGTGACATGGTTTCTGAGAATTGTGTTGGAATGTTTTCGTAGTGTTATTTGCAGTCGAGACTTGTTGTTGAGAGCTTAAATCAGCATAGAGAGCTTCTAGCGGATTGAAATGGCGGGAGGAGCAGATTTATACGGAACAGTCGCTGGCTTCATCTGTGATGAGGACGGTCTCGACGCGGCGGATGAACAATCACAAGTAAACAATCGTCTTTGTCATGCATCAAAGGACGATGGTGGTTCTGCCACTGCTGTTCAGCTTAGCGCCGAATGCTCTGATTCGCCGTGAGTCTCCTTTGCAATTGATCCCTTTCATCTTTTCGCAAACTGGCTTTCCTTTCGATTCTTACGCCAGTACGACCAGTTAACAAGTCTAATACGGGGCCTGAGACGATGCATGCCATGAATCGGTGAGTGTATTGAGCGGACTGCCGAGAGCTAATCTTTGGTCGACTCTCCCTACCAAGAGTTCCTCGCTAAGCGTCCTCTGTGATGAGTCCAAATCTGGGACACCCGCCAAACCTAAGAAAATCACCCGTCAATCATCCAAAGGCCGTCGCAATCGATGTCTAGTTCACCTTCTTTCCAACTTTGTTTGTGGCCTTCAAATCTCCCAGTCCTCCAGGTCCTCAATGTTAACGTCGACACGATCTGGGTAGCAACCAGTCACAGTGAGCTTTCGCCGCCAGTATTTCTTGAGCCCTCTCTTTTTCATCGCCTTGAAAACGTCGTCAATCGTGTCCTCCACGCTGTTGCTGTCCACAAACGCCCGAGTGATTCGAAGGAACTGCTTCTCTTTATCGAGAAACTTGGCTTGGTACTGCCCTTGTGACTTTTCAACGAAGCGGTCGAGCTTTTTGTCTTTGGGCGGACGGCTGGGTTCTCGGCGAAAGAAGTTGTGTACATACTGAATCGCCATCGTGAGAGGTGCAATCGATTGATCTAGGGACGGATGTTTTGTGATGATTATGATGAGGTGGACGAGGAGCGTGCTCTCGACTTTGCGATGCACGAAGATGGAAAGGGCCGGTGGCGGAGAGCATGTCGTTGGCAGCCATTTGAGCGATGACTTCTGCGCGCTCGAGATGGTGTTGGACTCAGCAAGGCACAATGACAGTGATTCTCATACTGCTATGCAGATTCACAGAGGAAGCTGCCTCGATGTAGATACCGCTAGTCAGTGAAGTCACTGACAGAAAGGAGGATGCACTTCAATCACAGAGTGAAGATGTCTGAGGTTGGGCATCAGCGATTCACTAATTCTTTGCGCTTCAATCGACAGCGAAAGACTACTCAGGAACGTGTTTTTCACTTACTCAATTGACAGAAAGGTACAGTCAAATCTGGCATTTACGGGCTGAACGTGTGAAGTGAGCGTTTGAGTCTCACAATTTGCGCTCGGAGGCGTCCACTTGTTCACGGGCGAAAACCTCAGAATGATAAGTAATTAATTAAAGCGCAATCCGTGAAGGTGTGCGCTGTTCTATCTAAAATCTAACTAAACACTACTCATTTCGCATCCTTGATGATGAGCTCAGCAGCAATCTCAGCAATGCCATAAACCGCAGTCTGAATATGCGCCGAGATCAACAGAGGAATAACACTAGCGTCAACAACACGAAGATTCTCCGCCCCATAAACCTTGAGCTTAGCATCAACAACACCACCATCCGCCTTGGGACGCATAGCACAAGTACCGCTAGGGTGGAAAATGCTCAGTGTCGTTCTCAAAACATAATCCTTGAGCTGCTCATCGGTCTTGACATCCAGACCAGGCTCGTACTCATCCACCCAGATCGAGCGCATGGGTTCGGTGTTGGCAATCTTTCGGTTGTACTTGACTGTTTGGAGGACAGCTTCGACGTCGTGAGAGTTGCTGAGGTAGTTGGGGTTGATGGTGGGTTTGCCGGCTGGGTCGGAGGGATTGATGTGCACGCTGCCGCGGCTGAGAGGATGCATTACTACACCGATGAGAGTGACGAAGCCCTTGCCGAAGAGGGGAGATGTGGCGGCGGGATAGCCTTTCACTCCGGTGTAGCCATCAGAGAAAATGACTTCGACCTGAGGAACAGAAGAATCCTTGAGGAAGTCCAACTTCTTCTTGTCAACCTTGCTAGCATCCTTACCAGCAGCTTCTTTGGCAAGCGACACCAGCTTTGCATCGTTACCGAGAGCTTGCTTCCAGGTTGAGAAAGTATATGCGCTGCCGGTGTAGTCATACAGAGAGCGCTTGCCAGCGTTCCAGAGAGCAAGCTGCTCAGCGGCAAAGGTAGCGTTGCTTCGAAGGGCGTCGAAGGAGAGGAACTCAGGCTTGAGCTGGTATGAAGTCATGACACGGAGATGATCCTGGAGATTCTCGCCGACGCCGGGAAGATCGACGATCTGCTTGATGCCAGCGGCAGAAAGGACCGATTTGCTTCCGATGCCAGATTGCTCGAGAAGACCGGGGCTCTGGATTGAACCAGCGGAGAGGATGACCTCGCGACGCGCTTTGACGTAGGTGCCGTCCTGGAGAGTGACGCCAGTAGCGATAGCCTTCTTCTTGGCAGCAGGGCCAGAGACGTTGATCTTGGCGACGGTGGTGTCGGCGAGAATCTCAAGGTTGAAACCCGAGATCTCCGTGTAGGCGTTGGCGCTGTAAGAGCGGTTGTAGTTTGAGGGATCAATGCTGCTGGGCTGGTACATGACACCAAGAGGATTGCCACCAAGCGACTCAAGATTCTTGCGGACTCCGAGCTTGTTGAGAGTCGGGATCCAAGACTCTTGATGCTTGGGGATGATGCGATTGACGACAGCCTTGACGGGACCGCTGTCGCCAACGCCCTTTGAGCCGTACGTCGCAGTGTTCTTGCCAGTAAATGTCTCAGACTTCATCATCGCCTTGATCATCGTCTTCCAGTTCCAGCCAGGGTTACCAAGCGCCTCCCAAGCATCGTACTCAGCGACCGCAGCACGATCGTAGGTCATGAGGTTAAGAGCCGAGCTCCCTCCCAAGACCTTACCGCGATTGATCGGCCAAACCCTATTATTCGCGCCCGCCTGAGGAACAGTCGTAAAGTTCCAATCATACTTGGTACCGAGGGTCGAGCCCTTCATGCCGGGGATGTTGATCTTTGGTTCATTGTCGACAGCGGGGCCGGCTTCGATGAGGAGAATGTTGGCGTACGGGAGGCCTTCGCTGAGACGGGCAGCGACTGCGACACCAGCTGTGCCACCTCCGACAACGATCTAAAAGAGAGTTCAAGATTAGCCGAGAGATCCGAGGAATTGGTCGATGGTAAGATGAGGAATGCGACATGTCATTAGAGTCAAAACGTGTCGATGTAGTATGAGACAAATGCCGTGTTGGATTGGCGACAGAAATTGACTCTAGACGATGAAACTCACATAATCGTAGGTGTCCTTTGACGGAGCCGCTACTGCAGCTGCAGCAAGGCTAAACCACAAATGCAACTTGACAAGCATGGTAACAGATATTGCGATGCACGGTTATCGCCACAAAGCTGCAGAACACAGACAAAAGAAGAAAGTGAGGAACATGCGCCCGGGAGCAGAGGAAAAACCCTTTATTGCGTCGCCCGCTCCTGCATCTCGCCCCTGCAGATTTAGGTAGTATTTAACTGTAAAGTTAATTGACAAGCGGAAGACTCATCCGTGACAGGGAACGGAGCGAGGCCTCTTTAGGGCGACCAATACGTCCTTGGCGGACGATGAAACCCCGCCAATGCACAATAAGGTTTTGCTTAGACCAGGGACCAAGGGTCCTTCGCTTAGAAGAGCGAATGGCATTGGTGAAGAATGGGGAGAGTGATTAGACAGACCTAAATAATGCCATGGTCTGATGCGAGAACCGCGTACAAACCCAAACAGTCGAAGCCACTGACTCGAGCAGCGGAAAGTTCGTGATGAATACAGCAGGTGGCAGAACCTGATGCTACCTTTAATAGAATTAAAGTTTCGGCAGCGACTGCGCCGTGCGAGACTCCAGATCTGACAACATCCCCCTGTCCCGTCAACAAATGCCGCGCAGACCGTACATAAACAAAAACTCACGCTACCAATTACTACGCACTTCATGCACTCCCCCCTTCCCTTTCCCCCTCTTTTTTTCCATTGCACTCAGATCCTTTCGTCATATACGCTGATCATGGCATCCGTGCAACCTCCAAACCCATTACCACCCGATCAAAACGTCGGTCCAATCCTCCTCGGTATATCAGGAACATGTCTCGCCCTGGTGATCATCACCACTAGCGTCCGGGTCTGGGTCCGCACAGCCCTACGATCATCGGGCTGGGACGACTACACCATCGTCATCGTGACGCTCCTCGGCATCGCGCGGTACGGCGTGCAGGTTGGACAGGTCAGTATAGGGAATGGGCGACACCGATGGTACATTGAGCCGGAGGATTATGTGCAGAATAATAAGCTTGGTTGGGTAGCGCAGATTTTGCTGTTTGCGAGTATTTGTCTGCTCAAGATTTCGATATTGTTGCTATTGTTGCGGATCAAGGACTCGAGGAGGGTGAGGTACGCGGCGTGGGGGATCATGGCGGGGTTGGTTGTTACGAATTTTGGATGCATTATTATTTTGCTTTCGGAGTGCAGACCTGTCAGTGCGTATTGGACTGGAGTTGGGGAGTGTTGGAATCCGAGGATTCGAATCTACTACATTTACGCTACGATTGGTATGTATTTCGAGTGCGAGTGTTCTAGTTTGAGATTGGCTAACGTAACTTCTAGCATTCTCTATTCTCACAGATTTGATATGCTCACTACTGCCAGTCTTTGTGATATGGAACACCAGCCTTCCGTTGAAGACAAAGATCTCCGTTTGGGCCTTGATGAGCTTGGGGCTAGTGTACGTTGGCCCATTCATCCCCTTCCTCACTATGATTCAGTCGCTAACACTCAGCAGAGCTACTGGTTTCGGAATCGCCCGCGCCACATCCCTCGGCGTCGTAACATCAGATCTAAGCTGTAAGTCACTCCCAACCCTCCACGTCGTACCCACTAACAAAAGATTCTAGGGGTCTACGCCATAACAGCGATCTGGTCGAACCTCGAACTCTACCTCGGCATCGTCGGCGCCAACCTCGCCCTCAGCCGCTCGATATTCGCATACTTCTTCCGCGAGGGCGGAACGACAAAGGGATCTTCTTACGGGGGCATGCCGCGATCAACATCAGCGTCGAGAAATCTTAGAGTTCCAAGCTCGAGTGGCTTTCGGTCGGGGCAGAGTCGAATCCAGTCGAGGGATCAGGATAGTGAGATTTCGCTGGTGCAGACGACGAAGAAACAGCCGAGTACGTGGTATACGGAGGAGGGGGTTAGTGATGAGAATTTGAACAGTAGCAAAGGGGGGAGGAGCGAGGGATGAGCATTTTATGTGTAGGGAAAAGTTATGGAATTAATTGCGTTTGAATTGAATGACTTGCATGATTGAAGATTGTTTAATTTCGAGTGTCATTTTGGGTGAATGGGCTAGTCAGTTCTTAAGACTCTTTGGTGGGCTGTACTCACCAATCTTTGAAGACGATTAAAAGCGATGATATCCATCGAGCAATGCGAATTCAATGCATCAGCCTTGTTTCCAGCAAAGTCCGCAACCTGTGATCCGTGCTCGATAAAATGGTGGTGTTGAACGCCAACTTATGCGTGGAGCCACTGCACCAGCCACGATGTTGGGTTAACTCCGATTGCAAGTCCGATAGGTAAGACTGTCCTGCATGAACGAATTCAGAGCCTGCCAGAAGTCTAGACTAAATGAGTGAGACATTTAAGACTGTATCGTACCTTAGTGTTGTTTAATATTCGCATGAGGAGTCCGATTTAGTGGTTCGCGATATGAGTGACATCCGATGTAAGTGATGTACTGAATGAGATGGTGAGATAAAAGGACGTGTAAGAGCTTCGAGTAAGATATCCAAATTTCGCTGGTAGCATAGTCTTGAGAAACATGAGGTCTGATTAAATAGCGAAGACATTCACGACAGTTCAATCCGGCAATCATAACCATCGAAATGGCCTCAATCTCAGCCACGGAGTTGCTCAAGCAGCTCTTCATCAACAACTCATTCGTCGACTACGGGTCTGAGAGAGGTAAAGAATGATGCTTCTATCTCGAACTTGCAGACGACATTCAGATTGCCAGGCCCGAAGATATTGATGTCGGAGTCGACGTTCCTAACAAGGGTTTCCTTGCTTGTAAGAAGACCCAGCTTGAGGTTCACAAGGCACCGATGACGTTGAAGCTCGTTGACTTGATCGACGAGAACGCTGAAGCAATTCTGACTCTGGCGACTGTAACTCTCGGAGCACTGAAGTCATTTAGCTGGACTTCCTCATACAGATGACCTCTGCGCTATTTCGCTATTTCGCTGAGTAGATTGATAAAGTCCATGGAGAGTCGTGACCAGCTGACGATGTTTATGTCAGTGTATCTCTAAAACCACCCAGTAAAAAATACTGATGAGTTTGTAGATGAAGGTCGTGCGCCATGAACCATTAGCCGTCACTGTCGGAAACATCCCATGAAACGCCGCATTCCTGATGACAATCTACAAAGCATCCCCCGCAGCAGAAAACTGCTACGTCTGCAAACCCTCTGAAAAAAACGCCCTTCGGCACGCTCATCGAAGCAGCTGGTTTCCCTCTAGGCGTTTTCCAAATCTTCACCAGCGACGGCTTAACAGGCTCTTAGGATACTCTCACACCACATGCGCGTCAAGAAAGTTTCCTTCACAGGCTCTGTAGCCATCGGGGAGAAGGTCCTCGCCGCTGCTGCAGCTAGCAACCTGAGGCGGGTTGGTTTAGAGCTAGGCGGTAAGAATCTCGCTGTTATTTTTATGACGCTGATTTGAAGAAGGCTGTTGTAGAGACGGTGGAGAGCATTCTTCAGAATTCGGGGCTGGGGTGTACGGTTTCTAGTCGGGTTTAAGTTCAAGAAAGGGTTAATGAGAGGTGTGTTGAGGGTTGTCGGGATGCTATGGAGGCGAGAGCGAAGGAGCTTGGGGATGTGAATGATCCGAAGACGAGATCTGTTCCGCTTGTGGATCGGTTGTAGTATGATCAGGTCAAGGGGACGGTTGATCGGGCTTTGGGGCAAGGTGATGCAAAGCTTTTGACGAGCGAGAACCCCGTAGACGACAAGGTATGTCAACAGAGTAACCAATGCTTATAACTAATACTAACAACACTTAGGGCTTCTGCTTTCCCCCCGCTTTCATCAAACTCGCCAAAGAATCTAAGATCGCAAACAAAAAGACTTTTGGCCCGGTGTCTGTTCTCGAGAAGCTCAAGGACGAGGGCAAAGTAATGACATTGCTCGAGCGAATAACAGCGAGGATGGATAAGCTGCTGGAGTTTTTCACGCGCGTTATCAACCGAGCTCTGCGTGCTACCAGTGAGCTTGAGGCCGGGATGGTTGGAATCGACTGTATTAGTCGTATGCTTCTCAATCCACCTCTAAAGCTTAACCTTATAGGCCGCCTTCATCCATAGTGCCACCTTTTGGTGGGTACAAAGAGTCTGGGCTGGGGGGCACTGTAGTCTTGTGGGGTTGACTTCCTGTGTGGAGACCAAAACTGTTGGAATCAACATGACTTAAGGAGGGGGTCATAAGTTATTTACTGTTAGGCAAACGCAGTCTCTTGGAACTACTTAGAATTGTCAGATATCCATCCTTTTTCCTTCGAATTAAACGAGCTTTTGCAAAGCATTTTTACAATCCTAGTCCATCTCTAGTACAGGGTATGTAAGACTTCGTACAACCTAGCTCATCACAGTACATCAGTAAGATGGACTCATTCGCTCTCTGAAGTCAAGAGGCTGTAACTAGTCACGAGCGACGGAATTAAGGAAGCTTTCTTCATTCTAGCGGAGCAAATGCCCTTGAACTGTGTATTCCAATATTTATACACTCGTTATCAAATTATGCAGGGTGGATACCATGATTAGTTCAGGCAGTCAATAGGACTCCATTCATTCCAGTAATCTCACCGGTAATTATCGTCCGACAACTCTGACCTGGTAGCGCCGGATTCACACCGGCGCTCGTATCGGACACACTCCGAGTCTACACTACAGCTCAAAAACATGCTCATTCCAGCAAAAAGGTCACAGACATGCGATTATCGACTGCGCACGCAATCACAATGGATGCACCTATCTTACCGCCCGGTGCATGGAACTCCCATACGCACTGCTTCGACCCGGAGCGCTACCCTTTCAAAACAACGCGCGCTTATACCCCGCAGCCAGCAGTACTGGAGGACCTGGTCCAGAACTCAAAGGCTGATAATGTGATGCTTGTACAGGCGACCATTGAAGATGGGTATACAGGCTTACTTGAACATCTGCAACAATGCCGGGACCAGTATCCCGCTAAGCATGCCCGCGGGACTATCTTTTGGGATCCTGGAGATTTAGGATTGAAGAGCCTTACTCAATCTGAGTTTGGGAAGCTGCATAACGCAGGGGTTCGATCTGTGAGGATTCATGGATCTTATGGCGGTTCTGGGGACGATGTATCTTGGGTGATTCAGCAATTCCTGGACGTTGCTTCTCATTGCCCTCTACGTAGATACAACTGGAGTATCTCAGCGCAATTACCCCTCACGACATGGTCTTCAATTGCAGAAACCCTCTGCTCCCATCCAAACCTCAAAGACATCCCCATCATAATCGACCATAACGCCTCCGCAACACCATCCTCCATCAACACCCCCGAATTCACATCCCTTCTTAACCACCTCTCCCCGAACATATACATCAAACTCGGTGCCCTCCACCGAAGAAGCAAGCAAATCTCTCAAATGGAGCAAATAATAAAAACCATCGCAAACACCGCGCCTGACTCGATCCTCTGGGGAAGCGATTGGCCGCACTGCAACGCTGCGATCCGAGGACTTACCCCGACGCCGCCGCTTGACGTAGATACGGACCTGGAGCTTGGGCTTTTGAGGGATTGGCTTACGGATGAGCAGTGGCAGCGTATGCTTGTTTTGAACCCCGAACGGGTATTCGGCACGCGGGGATGAGGCTAGTGAGCGTGGGGAGAATCTGGGGTCGGGACGGGGCCGATGGTCTTGAGTCGGGGAAGAACTTGGGGAAGTTAGTTGTATAAAGAGAGACATCCTCATGAACATCGTCAACGGAATCATTACAATTCTAACCCATTCTTTCTTCCAAAAAGTCGTTCATAAGATGGATAATTCTAAGCTCAAAGCAGACGACGTCACCGTCCTCAAATCCACAGGTGAAGAAGTCGAAAACGTGCCTACCAAACAACTCACCCTCCTGGATACCTACCGCTCCTACGCCCCCGAATTCTCCAAAGAAACAGAAGCTCAACTCGTGCGCAAGATTGATCTTCGGCTTCTTCCCTTGATCGTTACAATTTACCTCTTCAATTACCTCGATCGCAACTCCATCACCCAAGCTCGTCTCTATGGCCTACAGGAAGACACTCACGTCAAGGGCGCGACGTACCAAACGGCTATTTCTATCTTTTCTGCGGGATACATCATGATGCAGCTTCCATCTACTATGATTATGACAAAGATGCAGCCTCATATCTTCTTGGTATGTCTTTATTTGTGGTATTTGAGATCTGACTAACTAGTATAGCCTGGGTGTATCATCCTTTGGGCTTGCGTCAGTGCCTGCACAGCTGCAACATCCAGTCCAGCAGGTCTTCTCATCGTCCGTTTCATCCTCGGTGTCGTTGAAGCGCCATTCTTCCCCGGAGCTATATACTACCTGAGTACATGGTACACCAAGAAGGAACTCGGTATTCGAATGGCGTTGCTGGTCTGTGGCATTCTCTTGTCCAATTGCTTCGCTGGTTTGATCTCCGCTGGTATCCTCTCAGGCATGTCAGGCGTAGGTCACCTCGCTGCATGGCGATGGCTCTTCATACTTGAAGGTCTTGCTACTATCGTTATCGGCGTCGTCGCATTCTTTCTTCTTCCTGATTACCCTGGCACAACTAGCTGGTTGACTGAGGAAGAAAGAGTTGTCGCGCAGGGTCGATTAGCTGTTGATGCTGGAAGTGAGGAGATCCTTGGTGAAGAGGAGATCACTATGAAGCAAGCCATACTCTCAGCTGTTCATGACTACAGAGTATGGTTGTTTGCCTTTCTTCAAATGTCGACAACTGCATCTATTTCATTCTCCCATTTCTTCCCGACGCTGATCAAGCAACTCGGCTTCAAAAATAACACCGTGGTGCTTCTTCTTACTGCACCGCCGTATCTCTTCTCTTTCATCTGGTCCCTCAGCTTCGCATGGGATGCCGATCGACGACAGAAGCGATCTCCCCACGCTGCTATGTCGGGCCTCACGGCCATCGCCGCTACCATCGCACTCGTTGCCGTTACAGACCAAAAATGGCCCCGCTACGCATTAACCTTTCTTGTCAGCGCTGGGACATTCGGGATTTACTCCACGACATATCCTTGGTTATCTTCGACTATCGTTCAGCCGCGAGTCAAGCGTGCGGCTTCAATTGGTATTGCGAACACACTTGCAAACAGCGCTTCACTCTTTGCAAACTACTTCTGGCTTGACCAATATGGCCCCGACTTTCGAGTATCTTGGGCCTGTATCTTGGCTTTTCAAGGATTGGGATTTGCATGTATCATGGGGTTGAGGTATTCTCTTAAGCGTGCTAACAAAGCCTTTGATGAGCTCAGTGCAACTGTGGATGAGACTAGTGAGGAGAGTGTGAGCAGGCTGGATAAGGATTCTCAGAGGGCGGTTCTGAATGGGTTCAGATTCATTACTTGAAGTAGTTACACTCAAAGATACGCGTGGTGCCTACTACCGGGCAATGCATACAGCGTGTCCACGACATTTAATGAACTGCGAATAGCAACAAGAACTAGAATCTGCAAAGTGGGCGAACACTCAAGTGTAATTGAAACATGTAGATCAATCGACGTCCTTAGTTACCTCTTCAACAGATACTCCTTCGGAAGATCTTACAGAATGAGTACCTCGGCTAGGGGAGGAAAGAAAACACAGGACTTTAATCCTAAGTAATAAAAGGACTTAGGCAATATAGTCTAAGCTTAGGATAGGTTTTAATGAGTTTATTTTAGCACCCTACACTAAGGTTCCCTGTTTTCTTGCCCCCTGAGGCTCGGTCTCAAGAGCTTCTAAGGTCAGTCTAGAGTTCCGCCTACCTTAAGGTCTTAACCGAAAGGCGTCTCATCGCCGGATTGGAACAACTAAGCGCGGTAACCTAGTCTGCCTAGTGTCTGATACCTCCATACTAGTACTTGGAGTCTGAGCTAAGATCCCTGATCTAGCATAATAAGCAGAGATATGACCTTATCCTAAGTTCGACCAGTCCAGCGTGCTTGTACAGCTGCAAGTCCATCATTGCGGTTTCGATAGACAAGAAGTTCTCAATAGGCTCTCCATCCATGCTCTACCCATGGGATGCGATAACTGCATACCGCCCTTGCGGCTCTGGGAAGCTCTCAGTGTAGACATACTCAGGTAACTCAGCCTGCTACAACAGAACACAATATGGTCAAGTAATCTGCAGAAGATAGCTGAAAATGGTATGTTCCATTTCAAGATCCAGAGCGCCGCCATGGCTGGGAACCGCTTCCACTAAAAGGTCGAAGGCGACGACGTCCTTAAGGAGCTTTGACGAGTACATCAACGAACGTTGAGTGGAGCGAGATTCTGCATCATCGCACCAATATGGATTTACAAGTTGCTGACGCGTACGCAAACCTTCATCCAATATCGTCCGTGATATTATACAAACAGGTTTCTTCGGACCACAGAGGTTTCGGATATCGGCACGGGCCGTCGTAGCCGATCCCCACAGCGGCAGAGACAGACGAAATACGAGGCTTCGGATTACATCCAATGACGAGAAATGTTATGACCTCTGGGGTCTACAACTAATAGCTCACCAAGATCCCAGGCTTTCTAGCCGCAGGTCTGCTCACCACTGTGCTTAGGTATAAACTGTGGGACTTTCGGAACTCGGAACGTCGATCCTCGCAAGCCAGGACGTAACTTCAGATGAAGAGGGCATGGAACATTATTCAACGCAGTCCATTCGAGTTTGAGCTCGTATAACATGACGCGGCTGCGGGCCGAAATATGGGTACAGGACTGTATCGTAAAGCAGCGAATCGGTAGTTGTAAGTCCAGGTGATATATACTGCGTATATCGGTGTATATAAGATCACCTTACATCCGTATTTGATCATGACCACTACTTCACCTCAACCTCCTCAATCGTATCAACACTACACCATCTGAACACTACTCAAGTTCTTTGAGCCTTAATCTCCAGACGAGGTAAGAACCTTTGACCATTACACAATTCAAGTTACTTACCTGAAGAAGTCATCATGAGATTCGCAACCGCCATCATGTACATTGTCATGTCCGGATCAGTCGCTCTGGCTGTTCCGTCGGAGAAGATGAATGCCGAGGCCGATGAGCTCATCGTGAGGGGCCTAGAGTTACGCGGCACTTGCTGCACATGCCCTAATGGACAGGCTGGTTGCGGTGGATACTGTTACAGCAACTGCCCTCAGTGTATCTGGAATTCGTGTTAGAAGGTTCACGTACTAGCAACGGTAGTCTGGATGCTTAAGTGGGTGAAGCGACTGGCAACTTACTCAATCATATCACCTATGACATACTACCACGTTCGTGGTCACCATAGTGTTTTGTCTCCCGTTTTAGTGAGGCCGAGACGAAGGCCAAATGCTGGAACAAGAGAGGTGGTTAGTCTCGGTGTCAGAGCGATCCACTGACGGTTCATATGCTTGACACTGGATTTGTTTCAAGGAAGGATGACTGCTTATAGCCTAACACTCTTTTCTTTAGTCCCATCTTACTATATAGATAACAAACTAAAGCAAATAAGGGCCTAAAGTCGGCCTAAATCTATCTAGTTACCCTTAGGTACCGCAGGAGCTTTTCGTCTGGAAGGGCCTTGATGAAGCGGAGAAGCAGACCTGTGTTCCCCTGGAGAACTTCTTCCATCCAAAGAGATCCTCATTATGTGTGCTAGTCGATTGGAAGTATCCGCGTCAGGCCCATCTGACATTCTGTCACTACTGGGTGATATTCTCTGTGGTGGTGGATGCATTGGGGGCGCTTCATATCCCCGTCGAGTCGGGGTAGCTGGTGGCTGTGCGGGGGTCATAAGACCAGAACCATTGGATGACACACTGGTCCCGGTTGTGTCAGAGGGCGCAGGCTGTGATGGCGGTGCGTCACAGTTTGAAGTCGAATCTGTATAGTCTGATTGCGACGAGCTTGGAGTATCGAATGTTACAGGCGCTGGAGAAAACGCCACCGTCTTTGCTTCGGGAGTCTCCTTGGTTTTCTTACCTATTCCCCTGAAGCTTCTGGCGTGGCCTGTAAACATTGACCCAAACCTGAAGTAACTTGAGACAGAACCGACTCTTTTGCCTTTTGCAGCCTCAGTGATACAATCGGCAAGTTCAGCAGCAGTCTCGAGCACTTCCTCGGCAGTGGCTCATTTGCTTGACTTCTGTGCCGTATTTTCAATCTGTTTTGTGAAATTTTCCCACTCCGACCGAGTCACGTAGTCGGCTTTAGCAGCTTCAATCTTAGCCTGCCTCTGCAGACCACGGATTGATTCATCCAGCTTCTGCTGGCAAGCGACTCGCATATCCTTCATTTCACTTTCGTTGAACTTCTTCTGGTTTTCGGCCAAGTTATTGAGGAAACTAATGCTTTCCTGGTTTTTAACATTTGCGGCCTCCAGTTGTTTCATTGGTTGTCAGCGGTGTTCAAGCGCCCATTGATTCTGGCCTCGACACCACTAACAGCTGAATGGACAATAATTTTTAGATCCTCTAGGGTCAGCTTCATTGTCATTTTGAGGACAGTCTTTCGCGAAAGACACTTTAGCAGCTCTGCGGCGTACACTGCCGCTGAAATGGCGGCGTAATCGTGCCATAAATCATTTTTATGTTCATCTGAATAGTCGGAAATGCCTCGAATTGACATACACCCAGTGAGGGCTTGGTTGCCAGCTGCTGCTTCCATCTCAAAGCATACGATGTCTTCCTCGCGAGCTAACATGTCTCGCTTCACTGCGTTCTTCATCACTTGATCAGCTGATCCAATGATACCGCAGTGTGTTTGTATGAGCTGCTCAGTGTCGCGCTGCACGCGTTGGATTGATCTGGAAGTATCATTTGGCGGTTGATGGAGACAGTCACAATCATTGTCTCTATGGATATAATCGCTCCTCCATAGGTGATCATTTGATGGGCGGCGATAATTTCTCCTAAGGGCATCATGTGAATTAGGCTGTGATGCGAGTTGCCGCTGAAGCACATTATCAAGCATCTAGTCCAACGACAGTTCATAAATAATTTGCGTTTCAGTTCTGTAACAACATCAAGAAGCTCAACTGGGGGCTCTTTTGCCTTGCCAGTAATCTTGAAGGTGTTGTCTTTCTCCTTGCCCTTCTTGTAAGGCAAATCCGACATTCCCAGCACGACATCTCCCAGGCGGATATCGGCCTTCTGGGATGGAGCCCCTCCATCAATTCCAACAAGGAGCCAAAAGCGCATGCCAGGAAATGTGCTCTTCATTCCGTTCACAATCTGGGAAGCGGGGAGCTGGCCTGACCGCCCGAACGGGGGACGGTTGATGACCACATAGTGCGGGCCAATACGACCTAATCGGTATACATTTGGATCGCCCTCGCTTCTCATAAAGCCAGCATCCTCATCCGTTCTATAATCTTGGTTTAAAACATGAACCGCTGCAGAGTATTCTTGCTGCAGAATGCAAACCCAGCCGATAACAAAGTCAGATTGCATCCCGATTGGCAGCTGCTCCACGATGAAGGCGAATAGTAAAGGTATAAGAATAAAAGGATAAGAGAATAAATAATGGGAGGGAGATGATGCAAGTGAGAACGGGGTCGTTCTTGAGGGTACGGCTGACTTCAGTTTTGATGGGCATGGCAGGAACTGGTAAATATACCTCAGTTCAACCACCAACTCCCATAGCCGCTGATCTTTGGCTATTAAAGGAGCCTAATCCGCCTTGCACACATGCAGAGTAAGCAAATATTGATAATATTAGTGATACGTATTATCGTTACAGGTGCTAATAGGCTGGAAAATGAAACAAGGCTTTGAGCAACTGCAAAACTAGGCGCTTGGCGCTTGATCTGACTCAGACCAATGTCCAGGCCAGAATACAGCTGAAAAGGAAACATTTCCCTAAATGAATGTGTTGTGTTACACTTAACAATCCCAAATAGACTTGTTATTCGCTGCGTATGCGAATAACTAGGGTCTCTGCTGCCCGCATCGACGTAGACGCCAGCCTTATTGTCTAAGCACCTCATACACCAAGTTATCATTATGTAATTGCACTTACAATGATAGTTGATGAATGTAAATATCAGTCTTTGCAAACTACTACTACTGAGCCTCATCTGTCAGCAGAGAGAACTTCGTTCTTTTGGTCATACAGATGCTCCGGGCTCATTAACTTTGGAGAAGTTCGATACTGCAAAGGAATGTATCTTGTGCTGCAAATGGTTGAAACTCCAGTTGAGCCGAAGTAGTGTCATTCGCAGCCCAATCATGACTTCACAGTTCACACCATCACATGTCGCTGCGGCTGAGCGAAATGTGCTTTTTTAAGCAACACTCTGAACAATCACAACCCCCAGCTTGGCGTTTTTAGTCGGGGGGTATATAAAGGTACGTTGCCTGTATCTAGTGTATTGGCTGGGCAAACTACATTCACAATCCTGATGCATCATATTCATCTAAATCAGGACAGCAGAACCCCTTCATACCATGAGTGAACATGAGTGGAACAGTATCCCTCCATGTGTATGATAGAGCATGCGAAACGGCTGAATTTATACAGCTGATACAATAGCTTGCATATAGATTTGAGAGAGGATCAAACACCTTTTATAGGCCAAGGTTATTAGTGAGTTATGGAGAATGTCCTGCAGCATCTAAGCTTGCAAGTGCTGGGGGTGAAATGAAACCACTTCCTAGGCTTAGACTCATGATGTTCGAAATGGTGTAGAGGCGGAGCTCTTCTTGGGAAAACAAAAGGAGAAAATAGGTGCGAGCTGGTCGGCCTCTAGAGGTACATACTAAAGATGGGCCTCATGAGTCAAAGGAGTAGAACGGGTCATCGCGCGTGCCATTAATATATAATACATATCTAAGCCACCAACTATCTATCGATCCACAAGCATCATGTCTATCTTGAGCCTGAGTTTGGTCTAAAAACCGGCCTCATTTCTGTGAGCTCCAGTCCATCGTCTTTATCAAGACTGCTTGTCTCCTGCTCAATGGACGTTGTAATTATGACTTTGCTACTAGACGCGGAAGACATAACGGCTGCGTTCGAGTGAACCCGCGTCGATACTCTAGGATCCATGTTTCTGGCTGTGACAGTCTCTGTGACGTCTTTATCGCTGGACGGGAAGATGAGTTCGCGCCATCGACTGAGAGAGGATTCGTTGACGCCGTAGATTATGGCATCGACGAGACCTTGTGACACAATACAGGCCTGCTCAAGTCAGTGCTGTGACAGAGTAGTGGTGAGGTTACTAACCTTGTCAACCGTCTGCAACGCAAATGGAGCTGGAGTATGCTTAATGGTCTGATATACCCGAATCGCCGTCGGCAGCGTCCAGACCAGCATGTATACAACGGGATACATAATCATCAATCGCGCAATCTATGTATTAGTTAGTACTCTGTCGTGCGCTATCAGAAACAGAAGTGACAAACCCTTTGCAGTCTTCGACGACCAGCGGCATCTGACTCGTGATACCGCCAGATATCATGATTCGACCGTGTAACAGTTCGTTCTCTAGAAGGTTCCGATGTCGAGTTTGAGTTCCCAAGTGAGATGAAGCTCTTGTGCGATTTTCGAAGAATAAAGTATAGACGAGCGTACATGGAGAGGATAGTGATGATGATGACCCATCGCGGGACGAAGTTGGCGAGAAGGCGGACTTCATCAGAAGTGAACCAGCACCCTAATAAAGTCAGTTCAGCCCATATCTTTGTGGTCATAACATACAAGCTCCAATATCACCATACCCCGCCAGTTTCAGTCCAAGACCAGCCCATAGCAAACTGAGTGCCCAGGGTAGACACGAAAGAAAGATGCGTTGGTCTTGGACCCACGACGATAAGGATTTGTAGCCTGCTAAAATGACGTAGGTACACAGCGCAATAGTCAATACCCAATAATCAGTCTGTATGACAAAGACTTGGGTCATGAAGCCGTTGAAACTGCAGAATGTTTGGTGTTCTGGGGCGCCGATCTCGTTGCCGTTGATGTTCATGGCAGTCGACGAGAGAAAGTTGAGCGCCATGAGGAAGTCGCTAGCTGCGAGGCCACTAAAACTAATGAGTACATAAGAAGTTGAAGAGTGAGTGCTAGGGTCACGAACAGGATGAGTTGATGGCGGAATGACCGGAGACTTTTGAAGACCTGTACATCGTAAGCTAATTGTCTCACGGAGAGGTGCCTTGGGTTATTACGCAGAAGCTAACGATGATCCAACCAGCTCCAAGGATGGAAAGAATCGACACGACAAGGATAACGATACTTTGCAGTACCATCTCTGAACGATCAGCCGGAGCGGCTAGTGCCTCACGACGATAGACATGCATTGGCGACTCCATTGTCGATGGTAAGACGCCTAGCGAGGCGCTACGACTGGGGAAATTCAGATGGCGCGACAGACTTTGAGCTTGACAGGACGGACGCAGAGTAAGTTTACGAATACAGGAGCGTGAAACGCTGATCTTAAGGGTCATAGATTGCTACAGCGGGTACCATTTCCGTTATCAACCCAACTCAGCTGTTAAGTCCAGATATCCCCGGACATGGCACGATGCACAGACATAACGACAAGTCAAAAGCGTTCTAACCGATGTGCCAATGAACAGCTATCTTGACATGCTTACTCAGTATCTCTTATCACCTGTCAAGACTTTGCTCTTGACCAGAGCTGGCAGGGAAGTCAAGTACTGAATGTCACCAAATAGGAATCTCGAGTCATTAGCCCCTTTAAAAAGAACCGATATTGAAGATAAATGCGTTGGTGGCTTGCTTCAGCTGGTGGCCGTACCTGTTTGAGACCAGGGGTTTTATCTTGATGCAGAGGAATGGGGTTGTGTTATTGGTTGGGGGGCTGTCAGCTCCGGAGATGCAGAAATCGAGTGGCTTGCCCCCACACGGGAACTGATAAGGAAATGTTGCAGGGTCTGATGACGAGGTGAGAGAACAAGACTGTTGATTGAGTATATAGGGAGTGAAGAGAGAAGGATCGCGATGGTATTTTGGATGAAGTGATGCTTGAAGGTAGAAATGATAATTACTGTTTGCTTATGCTGATTGTCTCGAATGGTGACGGAGGAATGAGTGATAAAAGCGAGACTAAATGCATCGCCAGCTTGACTCGAGACTCAATTGAAAACAATTCTAGTCAGTATTGAATGCGTAAGCACGTCATACCTATAGAGAGATCTGATCAATTTCAGATCAATCGCGGCTCAATCCCTCCCTCTTCATCCCATCTTTAGAAAACGCGCTTCTACGCGTCCACAACGCGTCAAACCCTCATGACGTCGCAACTCCACCATCTCCATCACCAAGCGAGAATAACCGTCCCACTACCTAAACATCACGAATACGAATTGCTTCCAAAAGATCAGCCAATCTTATCAATCTCATCAGCTCATCTCTCTATCCCCAGAGTCCAAATGTCTCAGCCGCCCAAGAGTCGGTGAACACAGGCAAAACCTTGTTCCGCTCCGCCCTCCTCCCTACCCCACAAACCGTACGTTCCCTCAGACCATTTACCAACCCCTTCCCGCACGCGACACAACAACTCCTCCAAACATCACCATCAAAATGGCCAATCTAGGTGTTTTCGCGGTTGTTTCGACACTCGTCGTTCTGCTCCTCACCTACGGCGTACCCCTCTTTCTGAAGGAGTACTTCCCCTGGCAGAGTCTCTACAAGCAGCGCCACGGCAGACCTACCGTGACTACAAAGTCGTACAAGGGACGTACTGCGCTTATCACCGGTGCGAATGGAGCGTTTGGGTCGCGAGCGGCCAAGATCTTTGCGGAGAGAGATGTTGAGACGCTTGTGCTTGTTGATGTGAGGGATTGCAGTGGTGTGAAGGAGGAGATTGAGAAGGAGTTGGGTGAGGCGGGGAAGCCGGTGCCCAAGATTCTGGTCTGGCAGGCTGATTTGATGACGTTCAAGGGATGTCAGGACCTTGGGGCCAAGGCGAAGACTCTGGAGCATCTGGATCATGTTTTGATGACTGCGGGGATTCTGGCGTTTAATCGTCGTGAATCGCCTGAGGGTTGGGAAACTTGTGAGTTCAATCAACCCTAGCTTGGGACGATACTAACCTGTCACAGCAATCCAAGTCAACTTCCTCTCCGGTGCACTCCTCTCT